>CAHIKZ030003733.1:1700000-1772500 GCA_903632075.3 Acanthosepion pharaonis
TACACATGATAAATTGTATTTTTATAAATGTAAAAGTCTTAACTAAAACAAATTTTGATGCATTTTTGTGTAAAGATACATTTTATTAAAAAATAATAATAAACTTAATTAGTTCTTATTCTAACAGAAGTTACTGCATTTTTTTTTCATTTTAACTGATGAAAAAGCTATTCGTACACAACAAAAAAGCATATTAACTTAATTTAATACTTTGTGGAATATACTTTATTGAGTTCAACAGCTACCAGTCTATTCCTGTACGTCTAAACTAATGATTTTGCACACATTGAATACCATAAAAGTGGATGTAAAACCGAAGACGAATTGGGATAGCTACAGAAAGATAAACTCAGCAAAATATTAAGGAAAAGGATAGATTTCATAGTAAACAAAGGAATGTTGAACACTTATGTAATATCTATCGTCCTATATGATAATAATACTGGACGATCTCCTCACTGATGAAGACAAGTGTTGCGGTCTACAGCAATGTATTTTTACGGAAACATGCTGGAAATTCCATGGAGTGATGAGGGAAATACACGAAAATGGAAACAAAAATATTCTACTTAGAATCAGAAAAAATGCAGAAAAAAATCATTAATAAAGCGAAAGAGGATTTGGCGAAATTGTTCTTCAGGGTACAAATTGAAGGCAAGCATGACAAGGGAAGACAGCTCATACACTACCTATGAAACCTGAGTAAATTGTTGGCAAAACAGTGATTAGAAGTGAGAGCAAACGGGAAAAGTTTAAGAACAGCTAATATCGACATACAATTATAGAGAGCTATGAGAGTCCAAGTCCTAAACGGATACTACTACTACAACAACAACATCAACAACAAGAAGAAGTTTTTGTTTAATATTTATGTTGATTTCATGATTTTTTTTCAAATATTAAAAAGTTTATTTTTAGGTATACAAATACTTTTAATGGATTTACATTAATGATAATCTTGTTTTCAGACAGAAAATTTATCTCTTATTAAAAGAGTTTATCGTAGAAGTCTAAAAACCATGGCAGAATCTGCTCAAAAATTGAGATTAACAATTCTGAAAATGAAAAAGAAAAATGGATCGTTTGTCGTGGAAAATGAGTCATGGTAACGGAGATGACAAAGCACTTAATCCTTATAGATTATTTGCCCACGAAGTCCTTTAGAAACGGATTGTGATTAAAGGCATTGTTTAGATGGAAAGACATGATTTTAAGTCTATTGAATTATTGAAGCTAACTGAATAGTAAAAATATTCAATCCATTAAGAAAACATTCGTTTCAAATAATTTTTGTTAGTTGAGGAAAGAGCTACGAGGGGTTAGACAGTTTTTGTTTAAAATGATTTTTACGACGATTGTTAAAATATTTTTAAAATATTGATCATTCTATACAAAAACATCATTAATTTATACATTCCCTTACGTAATTATTAATTTATAATCAAATGATCTACTATATTTAATAAAACTCTATATAATATATAACCATAACGTATGTGCGTGTGTATGTATTATTTAAATATTATCTGTTAATAAATTACACGTGACACGTATTTAAAGAATATGAGATTGCCAAACACAAGTTAACATTCATCTCCGTCTCTTTGCTTTTATTATTTTATATCATTTGTATTTTGTTCTCTGACGAAGCTTTAATAGATGTTAGATTAAGATCTGTTTTCTACTTGTCATATATATATATATATATATATATATATATATATATATATATATATATATATATATATATATATAGATGTATGTATGTATGTATGTATATGATAAATCCTACTTATTCCCGTTCTTCTTAGCGTATTGAGCACTCTACATTTTAGTCATACTACTTGCATGTTTGTTTTTTTTTCTCTTTGGACTAAAGACTTAAGTCACTGGACGATTTATTTCGCCCTGTTCGGATGTTTTTATCTGTTTCTTTTTTTATTTACAATTTTTCCTCGGGTACCGATTTGTTTTTGACATATCTACAAGTTGAGCTATCCGAGGTTCTTCCAAACGAGTATTACTATTAGTATATATATATATATATATATATATATATATATATATATATATATATATATATATGTGTGGGGGGGTATGTGTGTTTTATGTATATGTGTGCGTTTGTGTGTGTGTGTTTGTGTGCATATGTATGTGCGTTTGTGTTTGTGTGTTTATGTTTGTGTGTATATGTATATGTGCGTGTTTGTATGTCTATGTGTGTTTTTGTGTGCATATGTATGTGCGTGTGTGTATATGTATGTTTGTTTTCGTGTGTATATGTATGTATGTGTGTGTGTCTGTCTGTATATGTATGTGCCTATGTGTGTGTGTGCATGTGTATGTATGTGTGCATGTGTGTGTGTGCGTGTGTTAACGCGCAAACTGAGATCAACAAGAATGGAAAAAATATTTATCATCTAAAAAGTTGTTGTTTTTTTTTTAATGCAAATGAATTATTCACAAAATCTGAAAATGTATTTCGATCTTAAATAACCTCCAAAATGTTTATAAAAAAAATCCAAAATCAGTCAATCCGTCACAGGATATAACAATACGGGTCTGAATATAAAGTAGATGTCTTTCCGATGCTCTAATTTATTCTCTTCTATTTACCTCATTATAACTAAATGATGGAAATCGATAGGATACGAGGCATTAGAAGACTTGTGCTTTTCCCTAGGGCATTCTACGTATGCCTTGTCTTAAGAAGCGAAATACCACGAAAGATGCAATATTTAACTATATTATTGTTTTTCTATGTGCCATTTCCTTTCTTGACGTGAGCCATCATGGTTCTCCATGAACTCCTATCAAGTCCTGGCTATGACGATAGACTATATCCAACAGTAAGGCCTCTGATCGGGAGATTAAGAGTTTTTGAGTATCTTGGATTCACCTCTTAGTTGCTGTGGTTCCCAGATCCTCCCAGACTTGGAGCGATCTCACCTGTTAGTTTCTCATCTATGGACAAACAGTGAACTCACAAACAAAAACAAAACACATGAAAGAATAAATATACATTTTCATAGTAAAAGTACCAGCAATATATTTATATATAAAATGTGACCAATAATACATATTTGTAGGAAAATGACCAACAACATATTCTATGTGTAATTGAACGCATACAGCTGCGTTCAAAATTTTTAGTTTTTGACATTAAATAGCATATAAAGGCTGGTATCAACGAACCAACCAACATGAAAGAACTCTTTCATGATATAAATTCATAAAATATCTTAAAATCTCTTAATTATATGAAACTGTATTCCAAGATATAACTTCAACGAAACTATATTAAACACACATATCACAGGTATCTAGTAATTATGTCGACACAAATATGTATATACAAAAAGGCTGGCAATCATCTACCATGTATTTATTTGTGAAAACAGAATCACATATATTATATATTTATTACTTCAATGCTCCCAAGAAAATTAAATTTCGGTTTTAAATGACCCTTAACGTGCTGGTATGCTGTCTACAGTTGACCCGCAGTCTCTGACTGTGTACGTCTTCTGTCGAACTCTCTGCTTTGGAACCCGGACAAAGCTTTGCCGAAGGGCAAAGGTTCGTCCGGGGAGGTAGACAGGCCCTGAACCCACCTAGGCGGGTTCAAAGTGTATATTTTTGGCCAAGCCTACGGGCTCGGAGAAACCCACATTAAACTCGGCCTTGTGCCACATACATTCCTCGGGGATGAACAGCTAAATATTGCTGGTATGCTGTTAAATAAAGTACTCAAGTCAAATAAATTAATATTTTTCATAGATATAAGCATTGTTTTGTTTTCTAATAGTTATTGCTTTCAATTTCTAGAGTACAATCTATTTGCACAAGCTCGTTAATTAGATTATAAATTGTTTCTTTCTGCACATGTGAGTATCAGATTCTCCGCACCTCACTCTTATATGTCATGGGTATTTAAAATATCTCTGTTTCATTCGAAGTGCAGGTGCCTATTTCGATGCCATTTTCCCGAAAACCTTTCCGTAGATAAGATTTTCGACTATTGTACATACCCTTCTGACGAATTACATCTCTTTGCATTATGTCCCATTTCATCTGTAGGGATATTTTCTAGCATTCACCGCCACATAGGAGTTGATGTTTCATACTCTGGCATTTAGGAGGCATGATATCAAGGAACTGTTTTCTTTCTTGAAACTAATGTTTTCTTGTTTCTTAATAGTTTGTTTACATTTTTGGTGAAGCATCCGTTTCTGTTTTTGTGCGTCTACGTTAACTGTGTCAAATTTTCCATCTTCTATTAAAAATTGTCAGATGGCTAAATATCTCTACTTGTTTGATTTTGATGTTTTAAATTCGCAGATCGCATTTCGCGATTCGATTTATGCAAGGAAACATACACTATGGCTTGTTACAACTGAGCTTTTATCCTTTATGAATATGTCATATTCACTTGAATATGACTGAATAAATTTTATGATGAAGAAATTTCAGCTATTATTGCTGTTTAAATTATTACTTTGACTCGAATTTCGCATGGGATACACATTGAGCACCAAACATATTACAAATGTTTAGTTACACTAACCCAGTTAAATAATAACATGTCTTTCTAGAATATTATGAAACTTCTATTGACTTCAAATACTATGGTTCAATTATTTTTCATGTAATGCCTAATTTTGTCGGTGAGAGATTAGGTCCATATAATTAAACAATAATATTTGATTATAAATCGATATTTCGAAAAGAAAAAGATGAAACATTCCTCTATTTCCTAGTATTTGTCATCTATGCTTATTTTTATTAATAAGAAGCAAAAGTCCAAACGATTGCATATTCAAAGACTAAGAAAATTTAAATGTTATAACAAAATATTTAGTTTTTGGCATCTGTGTCATGGATATATAAAATATGTTTGTCTCATTCGAAGTGCATGTCCCATTTCGATGCCATTTTACAAGTTTTACGTATATACACTTAGTTTGCAATTAGTGTCAGTCGTTTGCAAATAGAGGAAATTATGCAAAATTTATTGATTAAATAGAAAAAGAATTCACTGCAACAGTTACCACAACAGCAGCAATAATAATAATAATAATAATAATACATAGATGTATTTCATAAGTTATTTTATGATGTAGTGTTGATCTGGGAAACTGTTTTATGTGTGACTTCACATACATATATTGATCTAATTTAATTTCTAGCCTTCTAAAAAGTGAAAACAAAATATTGAGAAATATAGAGAAGACGTCTAGTTTGGATAATTGCTGAAAGCCCGAAAATAGTGGGTAAAAAAAAAAAAAAAATCAAATAGGTGTGGACTTTGGGCAGATTAACTTTAATCTCAGTACGACGATTTCAAAAATATTCAATAGAAATTTAAACCTTCTCGGTTAAATATAAGGCAATATATTTATATTCTTACAGCATAAATATAACTTATTTAAAAATATAGTGATGCATATGACTTTATATGTAATAATATTACATGCTGAACAAGGGAATGTCAAACCAGATTTGAGTGATGATAGTATCAATTGCATCGTATCTCTATTTTTCTCTCACGTTTTCACTTTATCTTCTGATTGTTTTAATTATAACAGACACGCTTCATTGTCACATCATGTTTTAATCTAAATGTTAACAATTATCGATGAGAAGGAAAAGAAAGATTATGAATCTACGCTTCTATCATTTGTTAAAGTACTTTAATATATTGATTTTCCATCCAGTCATGACATTTAAATTCCACTCCAGAGCGTAACATTCACCGACGCGGAAACTGAAATCGACAAATTTTATGTTCCGGTCTAGTCTGTTGCGTTCTCTTCGAATTCGTTCCATTTCAAAAGGGAGGAAATCAGTTCTTCCCCTCAGGGTTAAATTGCAGGGTAGGCTGTTATCTCTAACATTGCGTGACAGTTAGACAAAGAGATAGGTTATTTTGATCTTAAAGCTGTGGGGAAGGCAGCGGGAGACACTTCAGTGACTTTCCCAACCAATCATAGCAATTAAAAGATAATAAAGAAAAGAAAATCTGTTGATCACCTTTTTCCTGGAGTGATCTTCTCCTGCTATGTGCCGCGTTGCATCAGATGCCTCTCCACAAATTCCTAACCTTCGTCATTGTCAGAAATGTTACTCTCATTTGTAAGGATCTCACTACTCGTTACGACATCAGTTCATACATGTAGGTGGCTAAATGACATCGCTATCTCTGTTGCCCTCAAAATGCCCTGTGAGGGTAAAGTTTTCCAAGCCCTTCTTTCTCTTGTTTACCCGCCCCTTCCATGCAATTGAACCCTTCCGTAGAACGAAATTTTTACTGCCTCCTGTGTTCTCCTCATTTTAGAGTATATTTTCCAGCATTCACTATCTTATGAAAGGATGTTTAACACCTAGCAACCCAGCACTCTTCTTTGTTTCTAGTATTTTTTTCCGTTTCCGAGTAGCATGCTTAGCTTTAAGATGGCTGCTTTCTCTAGTGCAATGCTTGTTCGGATAGCTATATCGCATTTTTCATCCTGTGTTAAAACACCTCTTATAGTTATTTTACACTTAATCTCAGTTTGATCACGGCCAAGGAGCTAATTTCGTAGAGATTTACTCTGTGTTGCTATATATCTAATCTACCTCACCTGCTTAATATTGATATCTCCTATTTATAACACGCATCTTGGTCTTTTCCTCTGGCTGATTATGATCGTAAATTTTATGTTTTTGCAGTTGTTGATTAGTCTTTTTTTCTGTGTTTCCTTCGACGAACATATCACGGAGGTCCTGAATTTTTCTTTTCTCGTCAACGAGCAGCATCGACACATTTTATATTGTTAAGATTAAGCCCATCGATAATAAATCGTGGTAGGTTCCAAAGTTCGCTGAAGGTGGTTTAAGGTTGAATAAATCTGGGGCGAAAATACACCATTGAGCAAATCTTTCTATCTATGCGTACCTAGCCTGTTCATTTTCGCACTTTAGAAATACAAAATTTAAATTGAATGAATCAATCAGTATACCTTTTCATCTATATCTTTCTTACGATACGATGTATTTGCCATATAACTCACTCAGTTTCTGTCTATCTAATATATATATATATATATATATATATATATATATATATATATATATGTATGTGTGTGTGTGTGTGTGTGAAAAGTGTATATAAATATAAATAAATATATATATGTATAATAATTTATATATTATATGCGCGGTAATTATTAGAAAGCGCTCAATATCAGAGATAGAGCTAACATATTTGCTTGGATAGATATGAGTTTGTGACCCTGGGTTTCACGCTGAGTTTGTCTGACGATCGCTAAAGCGTGAAACCCAGGGTCACAAAATCACATCTATCCAACCAAATATATATATATATATATATATATATATATATATATATATATATATCAGATTGTCTGATCATCCCAAAAGCGTGAAACCAACACACACACACACACACACATATATATATATATATATATATATATATA
Organism: Acanthosepion pharaonis; assembly: GCA_903632075.3. Taxonomy (NCBI): domain Eukaryota; kingdom Metazoa; phylum Mollusca; class Cephalopoda; order Sepiida; family Sepiidae; genus Acanthosepion; species Acanthosepion pharaonis. The sequence goes on from CAHIKZ030003733.1 coordinate 1,707,482, forward strand.
TATATATATATATATATATATATATATATATATATGGTATATATATATATATAATTTGCATAGTGGAGTACCGACCATATAAATATGGTTGGTACCGGGAAGAGAGGGAGGAATCAAGAAATTCAACCAGAGACTCTGCCCGACTGCGACTCAGTCAACACATTCTCCAGGAACGGTCTTACCAGGAATATACAAAAGACCATATATAAATATTGTGTACACTTTCTTGTTTCAATATATTTTGTTCTAAGTACATTTTGTGTTGCATTATTATTCCATGCATTAGTCAAGTTTCAACAATATATATATATATATATATATATATATATATATATATATATATATATATATATATATATATATATATATATATATACAGTATAGATATATGTTTGTGACAATTGATTCATGCTTTTTGCGATCATCAGACAAACTGATTTTATTTTATTTTTAAATAAACCTGTTTTGTCTTATGATCGCAAAAGCGTGAAACCAGGGTTACAAATTATATCCATACCACTGAGTATGTTAGCTGTATTATTCAGACACGCTCTCATATTCACCTATATGACGTGATTTTAAAAAAAATAATACACACACACACACATATATATATATATATATATATATATATAAAGTGTGCGAGTGACAAATCGTTGTGAAAATTGCACAAAAATTAAAAGGATACTGACATCTTATTTTAACAAATATATTTACCAAAGATACAACAAATATCTTGATATAATAGAGAGTACGTCTATTAAATAAAACCGCCATTAGCTTGATCCAAAAAGTCTAGTCGGCATCGGAATATCCAGCAATTCTTCTGGATTTTCTCCATGTTTAATTTGGTGTATGCTGTCATAATTCTTGCCTTCAATTTATTTTCGGTGTTACAAATAGTTTTGTTTGTCTCTTAGTCAACTGCGCCCCACGAATAATAATTAAGTGGGTTGCCGTCTGGGATTTAGTTAACCAGATTTAATGGGTGATGTGGTCGCAGAAATTGTCAGACAGCACAACATTGTGTGGCCTCGTTCAGTGTCCTGTTGCCCGACAGAGGTTCTTTCTGCAGCCACTCACTCAGGGCAGCACTAACTCCTCAAAGTACATGTTGTAGGCCCCCGTATTGAGTCTGAAGACCTCACCAACAAATTCCTGTGTTCGTATCTCATCAGAACAGACAGAATGAATTTGCCGAGTTGACGGACGTGTGCAATCACCATTAAACTCTTCCAACTCTTTTCCAAACGTCAGCTCTGTCCTCAGATTGACAATCACCCATTCTTAAATATTCGTATTGGTGTTTCCGAGGGGAACGCCAAGCGGTACAGTATGCCTTTTCCAAATTTCTTGCGGAGTGAATTGCAACATTTTGTTCTTTTTTTCTCACAAAAGTTACCCAAGTGGTCCTACTTTACAGTGGACAAAATCAAAAACCAATTAAAGCGCATGCGCGAAAATAATAATTTCAAATGGCGACATCTTCCCCATCGCGTCCAGTATATATACAACCTCACATATATATATCGGATAAAGAACCCACTGTTTCCGTAGACGTGTATATATATATATATATATATATATATATATATATATATATATATATATGAAAGAAATCAAGGAGGATTTGAGATAATTAAGTAATTCATCGAGTCTAGAAGAAACCTAAACAGAATGGGTAAAAGATACTTGGATGAGTTCCACTACGGAATTTGTGAATGAGCGGCGCAATATCAAGTCTAGTTCACTACCTCTTCGTGACCGACAGTACAGTTGGTATGACGTTTGCCTGTCAATGTAACTGTTCAGGTTTCAATGCTCAGTAGTGGATGCGCACTGCTGATGGTATAGGACGAAACGGCCGTCCAGTGCTTTCTGCATTCTGTTGAGGTTTCTTCTAGACTCGATGAATTACTTAATTATCTCAAATCATTAATTTCAGGCATTTGTATATCCTTGCTTGAATGATGCTCTGGATGGAGCGGCTTGGGGATAGTAGTCTTGGTTCTGGGAGGCACAATTCTATGGTCAAAGAAAACTTGGATGAGCGGCGCAATATCGAGTCTAGTTCGCTACCTCTCCGTCGCCGAGGCCTGTTAGTACAGTTGGCATGACGTTTGCCTCTCAATGTAACTGTCCAGGTTTCCATTCTTGGTAGTGGATGCGCACCGCTGTTGAGTCCCAAATATAGGACGAAACAGCCGTCCGGTGCTTTCTGCATTCTATTGAGGTTTCTTCAAGACTCGATGAATTATATATATATATATATATATATATATATATATATATATATATATATATATATATAAGCGCACACACATGTGTGTGCTTTTATATTTGTGTGTTTGAATCTTACCTAACCTTTTCTCCATCGCCTTTTCAAATTCTTATCGTTTATTTTTGGCATGTGTGTTTCTTGGTCAGATTGCGTAACTAATTGAAATTTATGTGCCAGAAACGACAGGACGAATATACTTTCTGCTATGCGTCTTTTTATGTATTCGGTTATGTACTGAGATAGAAGTTTACTAGTAATATTAATCTCATTATAAGAGTTCCTTGCAGAAAACTTATAAAATAGTAACAGTCAAATCTCGGAAAACATTTTCTTGAATCGGGCTCGGAAGACTGTAAGTTCATTTCAGCTGAGATTACAATCACAAAAACACGTACCTACTGAAGAGATACTTGCAATTTCTCTATGCCAAACGAAAATGGTTAATTCATTCCTTTTCATAAGGATTCGCTGAGGATTGGTAGAAAACTTAGTTCAGTTCTACTGCAACTTGATGAATAAGTTATAAACACTTTAAATATTCATTTGATGTTTGACTTTCTGCTTGTTAAACAATGCAACACCAGAAACGCAGACAGCAGTAACAAACACAAATATATATTTTAGGACAATTTCCATATATTATTATTAATAATAAGTGTATAATTAAATGGCGTGAGTAAATTCGAAAAATTCTCAACCCATCCCACATATCCTACCAGGAATTTTTCAGCGCCCCCTGGTATGTTGTAACGTACCCATATACGATTAATGCACATGGCTTAGGATATTAAGTAATTGTATATTAATTAAAACACTTGAAAAGAAATAACGCAAAAAATCAATAAAAATAGAAACTTGTCAAAAATATTTTCGTTTCTGTAAGTGTTTTGTATTTGATTCGATAGAAATTTTAATATATATCCATTGAGAAATATTTGTCTCTTGCTACTGAAGCGATTGGAAAAATCAAGAAAACACATATACATTTTGCTCGAAAATTTAATCATTCCTTTACAAATCTATATGCCCGCTTCGACCTAATAGAATTTTTGCATACAATCAGAATTACGAATGGTTATAATACAGGTGATATATGACTGACCAATGAGAATTGACCAAACCAAAAAACTTTTTTGTCTATTATGACGAACCTTTAATACAAGTGAAATATGTGAGATTTATATACATTTCCTATTTATTCTTTATCAGAACATACATACTCTCGGATTCCGATCCATGTTTAATCTACATATATATATATACTGGATGTAACAGTAAAATTGTTCAAATCGTGTAACGGCATAATTATCCATTCCACAAATGTTTAATATATAATAAGGTACTAAACTAATTGAGTTTCTTTTTCCCAGCTTTTCAAATAAGACGTTTAGCTGTTTTGCGAATTTTTTTGTAAGAATCACTGAAAAAAACCTTTGAGTTATTCAAATCAAATAGAGTCAGGTTAAAACGTTTTGTATCAGACACACAGCATTCCCAAATGAGAAAACGTGAGAGGAAAAAATCGTTCAGGCCTTATATATAATCATATTCTGGCTTCCATCTTCAAAGTCCATTCAAGGCACATCAAGAGAACTGTAAATAAGTTTAAAAAAGAGGGAATAGTAAAGTGGAAAACTGTATCAGGTCGTCACAACAGGAACAGTGATGATCATTTCAAGTGAGAGTTTAAGTGATCAACTAGGAATGATGCAACTCCATTCATAAGTCTTTTGGCACCTGTGAGACGAGTTTCATCTATGACGGACCAAGGATCAGTGAAAAGAATGGCGGGAAATGAAATCCTGTGAGGTCCAATGTTACACTGGAACAGAAAGTTAGAAGGTTAGAGCAAGTGAAGATCATACGGTATACGATGGAAAATCATCCTGGAATCTTAATATATATAAATATATTTCCCATATATATATATTATAGCCACATACACGCACACACACACACACACACACACACACACACACATATATATATATATATATATATAAACTTTGTTTTAATACTTCCTAATCTTAGCTTTGATTAACTCATTAATGATGAACATATCATTTTCGTTTATGTTCGATCTATCACGAATCTTGTTGGAGAGTAATTATATATTCTTATTCCTCAAAGTCCAATAGTTTTACAAAAACCACAGAGAGTTAAGATATCTTTAATTATTTCTAAGATCCAATGGTTCACTGGCTCATTTTTGCGTGTTGGTTTGACCGTTGAGAAACCTTTCATTGAATAAAAAAACATGACGCACAACACTCTTTTATTTACTATTTTTCAGTGCGTACAAGTATTTTCTCTTCTGGGATTAATGAATGCGAGAACAGTCCAAAACCTTCGTTATTGCAAGTGCTTTCCGTCAAACTATTAAATAGTATTTACACGCTCACATTAAAGTGGTATAATGAAAAGTTAATTTCTAAATGGATAGTACATATTTAAGTTGCAAGTGTTTATATCCAGCTATGTTAGATTAAATTCAATCGAAAAGATCAGTCTGTTGAAGTTCTATTGCACATATTTGATGGATTTTGGAATATAAACTGTCGTATTCCTTAGAAAGCTGAAAGCTCATAATTAATATGGCTATAAAAAAATAAAACCGCATAATATTGATACATTCCTCTTGCTGTTATCTTCTTCCACATAACCGTTAAATATCAACTCATCCTGAACAATTGTACGTGCAGTTGAGTGTTATTTTGTTTTAAAAGTGCCAATGATAAATGACTATCACTTCCAAGCTAATCATTAACATATATATTAAAATTTATTCAATTAATCATAATTATCGGTTCTAATTTCAAACGAAAATCTAGTTACCTGATAACGAACAAATATTAGTCCTATGTATGATGATAAACTACACTCGATAGCAAGGCTTCTGATTGGAAGATTGGAAGTTTTGAGGTGTGTGGAAAATAATTAATCTTAATTGCAATTGTTGCCAGTTCCAACCTACCTCGGCTTGTAGCACCTGTTAGGGGTCCCGTCTACGGGAAAGATGTGATTGCCAAACAAAAAACAAAACCCTATGAAAGCATAAAAATAGATTTTTATATTGAAAATACCAGCAATACATCTTTATATTAAAATTAGCAACAATACACATATACTAACATAGTGAAGCCTCTTCACCCAAACACATTTAAAATACTACCAGACAGCCAACATGAAAGCACACTTTCAGGACATTAATCCATATAATATCCGACAATTTATTAAATCAAACTCTATTCCATAAATAGAATTTCAACAAACCACAACACAAAACACACATCAAGGTCTCTAGTAATCATAGCCACACAAACATGTAAATGCACAAATGCTGAGTATTAATTTCTGAAAGCCTAATAATATATCATATTGTACTTACTTCCAAGTACCCAAGAGCTTTCAATTAAATTTTCACTTTATATGACCCATAAGAAGTTGATATGAGATTGAACAGACAAATCAATCAATCCATCAACGAACAAAAATGAATGTATCTTCATTTATACGTTTAATAAGTTAATTACTTAATTCAGACTGTATTATCTTATATATTATTTGTTTTGATTTTATTGCAACATCAGTGTTCCGTATTATACAAACGAAGCAAATTGAACGGAAATACAGAGGTAGCCTCTGAAGGGAATTCAACTCCCATCTCGTAATTCTGTGTAACGTTCCGAGATGGACGTCTTACTGATTTGTGGTCTATCTCTCTGACGGCGGCGATACGGCGACATTCATGCTGTACAATTTCCACATACTATGGGGCCCGCGCTCACACTGCGCCAGAAACATCTTCGTCGCTTAAATCGATATTGCTTATTTTATGAACATAGAATACTACTCTGATATTAAGTATGTCCTGGTTGGGGAGACTCATAAGCTATAAAACAAAGGAAATTAAATTTGGATTAATCTATGATAATAAAACTGTGGTTAGCATTTTATTATAATCAATTTGCACGAAATCGTTAATTGAAACTTATTTCTAATGTGTATGGACTAGCCACCAAATACAAGAATATAGAAAGTATTGTCATCTGCAAGAGTAAAACTAAAGATACGCAATGTCAGTATCAAGAAGTGTAGTAATTTAAATATCTGGGCAGTGTTTTAACAGACGTTGTAAAATGCGTTACTGATATTCGAACATGCATTAGACTAGCTAAAGAAGCATTCCAACAGTTAAGAAAGATGCTGAGAAACGGAAAGATTTCGTGAGAAACAAAGACATGGGTGCTGGGTTGCTAGGTGTTATCCGCCATTTTACATGGCAGTGAATGCTCGACAATCTCGCAATGGATGTAGAGAAAACTCCAGACAAGTAATGTAGCTCCACAGAAGGATATTTAAAATTCCATGGACGAAGAGATTAAGAAAGAATCAAGTCGTCAAGAAAAAGACAACAGTAAGAACACTTATGCTGAGATCCAGTAAAGTCATCCGAAATTCCTTGGAAATGTAATGAGGAAGGAGGGTTTGGAAAAGTTGACCCACACGAGCGATACTGAAGGCAAGGGAGATATGGGAAGGAAGCGAGATAATTACCCGAGGAGTTCGTGTGAATGGATGGCGGAACGAGGAGTGCGACCCTTAGGAAAGTGAGAAAAAATGATGAGGGGAACAAAGATAGGAAATTATAGAGAGCCGTGATTGCCTGTGTCCTGAAGAGACGGCACATGTAGAAAAAGAAGAACAAGACGAAAATGAGGAAAATAAGTAGCTGAATACCTACTCCAGGACATTTTGTGCAATTTGCTTTCTTTAAAATTGTTTGACGATTGAATTAAATTTGAAGCATCTTACAATAAATTTGATTATACTGCCAATTACAAATAAAATCCTGTAAAAGATAAAGAAGAAATACTGCTATGTCATTTCAAACAGACCTGTTTAAATCAACTCTGGTTGCAATCAGTTTTTTTTTTTTTTTAGAAGACCGAGTTTAACAGTATTTCTCTCTTTGTGTAGTAAATTCAGGATAAAATTAATAAGAAATCTCTCTGAGCCAATCTTCCAAATATATATTTATGTCTTGAAAATCACATACGTAATATTGATTTTATTTGAATTTAACAGATAACCATTGGAACCGGAAGTGAAAAAAAAATCAATAACTGCTTCACTGATAAAAAGACACAAATTATCTTACGTGTGAATCTTTGGCCACGAAAGTTTACTTCTGTACGAGGATATATTTAACTCCATACAGGGCTATAAAAAAGACTATTACAATATGTTTACGAAGCAAAGAATTGAAAAGACTGGCTAGAATTAAGATCAGAACGGAAATCGGGTAGATCGCTGAGGGTAATTTTTATAGGCCAGTCCTAAACGACACAAACAATCAACGCGAGCTTCCATCAAAGTTCCCTTCACTGCCAATACCCCTTTCTTCATTTATCAGAATACATAACATTTGAAAACTTTCAGTATCGGTAACAACTAAAATTAATAGCAAATGTAACGCGAATAGAAAATAATTATATTCTAACCAAGATGATAATATTCCACACTTCTTCAAACAGAAGATTACTAAGGAAGCCTCTAACAATACTGGAACAAATGCTAACAGTCATTAGACTCAGGAACACTATATTTTGAAATAGTTTTAATAGAAACATTTTATAAATTTCACCAGGTTGTTACTTAAAAAAGAGTGCTGTAATTTCAATCTGCTAGAAATTAAAATTCACATTCTCTGGTTCTGTGGAAGAAGCAGAGAAGCTGCTCAGGATTCCTTCCTAATGACATCATGGACAGTTTTGTTAATATTGAAGTAATATACTTATTTAGAATCATTATTTTACTTATTTATAGTTCGAAGTAATTTCATTACTTTATCTGTTACGCGATATCAGGCGTTCAATATGACAGTGAATACTCGACACTCCCATTGCATATGAAGAAAAGACTTTAAACAATGGAAATATAGTCCCGCAGAAGATGCTGTGGATACCATGGACCGAACATGTGACCAACGACGATGTTTCAGAGAATAAAGAAACAAATATTACATTTTACTTAATATCAGGAAGAGTCATTTGACATTTCTAGGGAATATAATTAGGAACGTGGACATGGAGAATGGGATACTCACAGGGTAGATTGAAGGCAAGAGGGTCAGAGAAAAACAACACTCGACCTATTTAAAGAGTTTAAGCGAATGGATGGCGGAAAAAAAAGTTTAGGTGAAATAACAAAGAATTCAAAATTTATTATGAGCCCAGAAGGACAGAAAATTTTGAACAATCATACGCAACTACACCTTGAAGCGACGTGGCACATAGAGAAGTACATACGAGTTTCACTTGAGGTCCCTGGGGAGTTTGATTCTCAATAGATGTTCCAGTCACGTGGTTCCATTTAGAGTAAAACTGTTTGTTATGAGTGGAGAACATTTTGCAATAGTATAAAGTCACTAGTGTTTTACAGTTGTTGGATATAATCTGTTTATTACAGTGTCGGCAAAGCTGTCATATGCACCATCGCAATTATACAAAATATAGACTAACTTTATCTAAAGTGGTTGGTTAAACGCGTCTTTTCCGAAATATTTTTTTTTACATTCCTAGTTATGAAAATTAAAATCCAAGAGAAGTTTTAAGCTAAAGTCCTTAAAATGATCATTTAAGTAGCTTGATTTTTGCACATCAGACTAAGCGTAATATCCCTGACAAAGTTAACAGAGACGTAAACTATTCACTTCAGCCATATTGTAACAATTGTTCAGATTGAAATGATTTATTAAATGTCATATTGCCCCATAACGAAAATAGAAGCCTTTGATTACTTTTGCTTTCTCATAGTAGAGAAATGCATACATAAATATTTCTTGCCAAGTCGTAAATCTCTATTCTCCTCTTATTATCCTATTTCATACTTATCGTTTCTCGCCATCCTTACATAAATCTGTCTGGGTAAAGTTTAAGGTAAACACAAAGAATCGAACTTCATTGAAGAACCCGTCACCTCTGAGAAGATATATTGAATAACAATTGCTTGAATAAGTAAAAGCGATTGACTGTTAATATCTGGTGTTAAAAGTACTGATGTTTAAATATTTGAAATAAAGTGGACTAACGTTCTGTTCCCTTCCTCAAATGGTTCTATTTGTGTGGAAATAGTGACTAATTTATACAAAAGTACTAAAGCGCCTCAATTGAATATACACGCAATCAGTATATAACTTCCGTTAAGTTAACCGTTTAAATGTGTCAATGTCTGGACCTCCTCAAGTAATTTTAAGTATGAAAGAATAGAAATTTTAAATTACATCTAACTCACTCATGCCTTCTCTCTCCCCCCTCACTTTCTCACTTCGTTAATTTACATATGCTTAATACGGTCCGTCAAAAATGTGTAAATTTCTTTTCATTTTTTGTTTCAACTTTTGGAAATAAAGTCTGATGATCCGCAGTCCTTAAAAAGGGCTGTAATGAAATAATCTATTACATGGAACCTTAAAGTGGTCTGTTTTTATTTCAATTATTTAATATATATATATATATATATATATATATATATATATATATATATATAATATGGTTAATTACAAACATAACCCTCTTCTTCTAGAACGTGGATAATTAAACTAAACCTCTTCTAAGAGAACGTGGGAAATTATGGCCCTCCAAAATATCCTGACCTTTGCAGCGCTCAGTATATTTTATCATTTTGTTATCTATCGTACACGATGCATTTACTCTCTAGGTAGGATAGGCATTGTAATGTTTGTCACTCTTGCCTTTAATATGTCCCGTATGTATCACTTTTTCCAAGCCATCTTTCCGTATTATTTTCATCATGAAATTTCAACAGTGTCTTTCTGATATAAATATCAGCTTACTTATTCTTTGCATTTTCGCAAAAACTTCGTCATTGCTCTTTTGTAAGGTTCATAATATTCTCAGCATCCTCCAATAGAACAACGTTTCTGTTGCTTCAAATCTTTTCTTCATCTGTGAGCATTGACATATTTGGGAAGTATATTTGAATAATCCTAGACCTATAGTGGTATCAAACCGCCTGCATATGGAAAGAAAATAAGTTCAGTAAATATGCAACAATAGAAAAGGTCGTAAGACAAGTATGTGTCTTCTCAGCGGACATTTCAAATTTCATTAGGCAATTTTGAGAGAATAATTAGTCCTACCAAGATTCATTATGGTTGCCACAGTCTTAAAATAACATATGAATATGGTACAGTGCTGGTAGCACAAAGATTAAAAAAAAAACAAAAAACATCTAGAACTCCTACAGAAGGTAATGAAGTAAAAGCTAGAACAAAGGACACGACATCATTTGTAAGAAGAAAGAAAACATGGTTGTGTTATAATGATCGTACAAGCTCGTATTTTTTTATAATAATATTCAAAAGAAAACACTGGAACAAGAGACTAGTGTAGAAAAGCTATAATCACATGGATACAATAATAGCGAATACTGTAGTTAGTGTGACATAGTTTGCGACACATTTTGCGTCTGCTGGTGTTCTGAGCTGACGGCCCTCCCAAAGATAATGGAAAAGTCTATGCCCACCCAATTTAATGTAGAGTAGGTCGGCATCTTTCTACACAACAAGTTCGGTAGCAAAAGTAACAGCCCAACATACAAATTATAAATACGAGATACTAAAATCTAATACCTAAATTTAATAGATGGAAATTATTTTACAGAGGACTGAAAGTGCGACGCTAAAATCCTAAAAGTCATTGCGATGTCCAAAGGTGCATTGCAGAAGTGCAGCAAAGTTTTAAGAAACAGGAATAATTTGTTAGACGCAAAAAAAGAGTACTGTACTGTTAAGTAATATCAGCCCTCCCCTATTGCAGTGAATACTCGCCAATCATGTCACAGGAAAGGAAGAGACTTGAAGCAACAGAAATATGGATCTACAGAAGGATGCTGAGAATACCATGGACCGAACATTTGTGCAACGACAATTCTTAAGAGAAAATAGAAACAAGGCACACATAATTCGACAGCTGAAATTTATATGAATTTAATAGTCACAGAACAGATTAAAGTTAAGAGGGACAACAAACGCATAAACAAACTATGAAAGTAATGTCAGTAAACTTCAGTAAATGAATCACGTTTTAGGAGTTATAAAAAAGACAAAATTCACTAACGGCTACAAAGGACAGAAAATGGTGGAGAGCCAAGATTGCCTACGACCTGACGGGACACGACACAGAGAAGAATAAGAATAAGATGCTGTTTTCCGAAGTGGATGATATATTATCATTAACAACAGATTTATCAACACAATAAATCTAAAAATCATGATTAATTTCTCAGGAATATTCGGAATCAAATGAATGATCCTTATTTCGGTTCGTTTTCCTGAAGACATAGGTCGACGATCTCTTTTCTTGACAAATATTTCCTGTTTGCACACGATGCATTACTTTTTTTCATTTTTCAGACTGTAGTTAAATGCTGTTTTATCATTCACAGTAAATCCATACAAAAGAACCGGTTGTCGCTAGAAGAGAGGAAGAATGAAAGGAATCTGTTTAGAACATTGATCGATACACAACACCACGTATTGTAAGCAACTTGCTTCTTTTGCTCGACTAATGAGAACATTGTGAATAAAAATGAAATCTCTGTTAAATGTTAAGGGTTAAGGGTTTCACATAAAAATAGTTGTCACTTTAAACATAGTTTTGTATCAAAAGTCCGCGAATCCTTGGAAGTACTGAACACAATGAAATAAATATAACAAAAGTACTTCACAAATAGGCATCTTATAAAGACACACGTACATAATCATGCAAAGACACTCACACGCCACAACCAAACACACACACATATATTAAAAATTATGAAAATTAAAAAAAAAAAAAAATTACCGTGCTCACAAATTCAGCTTTTCAATTCAGTGCATAATTATATGATGGGTAAATAGTAGCAATCTGATATTATTAATTTTGCGCATGCGCGTTATTTGTTTTTGAATTTGTCGACTGAACGTTATAGTAGGGTGTAGTAGGGCAACGTTCGTGAGAAAAGGAGCAATATGGCGCACTAAACTCCGCCAAATATTTGGAAACGGCATTGCGCACTGCTTGGCATTCGCGGCGAAAGCTCTAATATAAATATTTCATAGCGACTGGCTATCAATCTGTGGGCAATCCAGAGGATCCGAAAAGTGTTGGATGAATCAAATGATGATTACGAAGGTACAGCAGCTCAGGAAACTCACTCCAATCCTTCTGATAAGAAGATGACTCTGGAGTTTGTTAGTGAAAGCTTCAGACACAACACGGAGTCCTACATCTGTGTCTTTAGAAGGTAGTAAAAAAAGTGGCTACTGGACAACCATATATGTCGCAACTGCACTCTACACCATGCCACACAAGCAAGAGAACCGCACCATGACTTTCTGCAATCACATCACACCTTACATTTGACAACCTAATTCCCAAGACTGCAACTCTTTTATTGTTATGTGTGCGTTGCAGTTGAGCAAAAAGATGACTTGAAGGCAATTATTATAGCAGCAAGGATTATGGCCACATTCACTAACTGAAACAAGGAGACCGTCCAAAGAAAATGCAGGAGATTCTGATGTAATCTAGTGGCCAAATGGCGATTTCATTGAAGAACTTTCCTCTTTATTATTTTAAGATATTTCTGTAAATTTTTTATATATATATCTGTCAAAATGAGATGTCAGTTTAGTTTTCATTTTGAAATATAAAAATAATGATACAAACAACCATATATGCGTGTGATAACGCGCATATATAAATTTGCAAATATTTTATTTAATTTTCGTGTTAACAAAACAGAATACAATGTGGTAATACAGAGCTATAAATTGTATATTAAGAAATGTACATATTACATTACGTAAGACCCGAGATGTTTGAAAATACTAACGATCGTAACATACAGTTCATCACCATTATATTTACCTGCTGATTGTACTGAATATGAAACTCCAAGTCGTACTTTCGACGTAATGTAATATATATATATAATATATATATATATATATATATATATATATATATATATATATATATATATATATATATTAGATAATATTAAGTTAATTGGTAATCCGCATAGATGCTACCAGGGAGGTTATAAATCCCGTGAGCTCAAAGTAATTAACAGAGCAACAATAATTACTTAACAACTCGGAGATTCAGAAAGCGATGTTAATAATTTTTTTCACGAAACCGATAACATTCGATTTCACTTCATCAAATATTACCATGCCTTTCGGAAGTCTCCGATTTGTTAATATATATATATATATATATATATATATATATATATATATATATATATATATATATATATATATTATCACCATATTTGTACAAGAACGCACAATTGTAAAATTTAAAATCAAACTCAGCGTTGCTACTGCACGCTCCAAAAACAATAACTCATTTCTAATAGCATTTTTCGGATACAACAATACATATATTTTCGTTGTCCTCTTATTATTGAGAGAAAAAACAAGAACAACATCTATTCCATACCTGAAGATGTCTGTAGGAACAGACGAAAGCTTGTAGTAAAAATAAGAACTAATGCAACAGAAATTTATAAAAACAAGGATCTTTTCATTCATAACAGGTTAGGGGTTTTTGTATATTATTTGAATTGTTTGCGACGATGGATTTCTCGCCAATTAAATCATTAACCTTTGTATTTGTTTTTGTATGAATAATTCATGAATTTGTAAATATATATATATATATATATGAGATTCGGAAAATCTACCGCATGTACTCGCGTATCATGCGACGTTTGAAGACCTAATTTTGAAGCTAGTTGGAAGGGGACCGCATCATGCAAGACATAAAATTAATGTCTGTACTGCTGGTCATAGTTACACCGTTGACGAAACTAGATGTCGATAGGCTGTAATCAAAATCTCTTCAAAATTAGGGTCTTCAAATGTTCCATGATACTCCAGTATATATGGTATATTCAATAGAATTCCAGAAAAGATGACTATATTAGTGAAAGACAAAAAATCTTTATCATAAAATCAAATGGCTATTCTTGTGCCGATATCATCGGCCTGTAATCCAGAGGATTCAAATAAGGAACGTTAATATTCTACATGTTGGGTCTGATATCATCGTGAAAATTCTCAACCAGCTATCTCCTGGTTTTGTCATCCGTGTATGGAATAATAAATTCCTACTGGGACAGGTGTGTCCATACAAGACATTCGATAAAAGAAGAGGCCACAATGTATACAAACTCGATGTATGCAGGTCCCTTGACAAAGAAGCCCGGCAAAATGAATTTGAATGTCACGACATGATTTTCATTGCTCGCAATCAGAATAATTACAGACACTTACAGAATTTTCAATCATTGTCTACCGGTTTATCCTCTTATTCTCTTAGCGAATTTCAAGAAGATTGCTTTAACTGCTGTTGTCAGATATTGACAAAAGCATCTTTTCATATGTGTCAGATTGAAAACGATCATGTTAACCTTCCCGATACACCTGAAATAAGAAATGAAAAATATAAAAACGCGGTACATACCGCTTAATTTACCGTGTTCAATTTATGGCCCAGTAAAACTTTCTTCTCAGTTATGTCGCGTTATGTGTGTCAAAAAAGAGTAGAAGACACAGTAAATATGCGGGAAAAGGGTGAAAAGAGACTGAATATGCGAACAAAATGTTGTAAAGTGACAGTAAATATACGGGGTAAGGTTGAAAAGAGACCGTACATATACGGGTAAAGTGGGGAAAAGAGACTGAACATACGCAAAAAAGGGTGAAATGAGAAGGTCAATATACGGGAAATAGGTGAAAAGAGACCGTACATATCCAGAAAAAAGGGTGAAAAGAAATCGAATATACGGGAAAATAGTGAAAAGAGACTGTACATGTACAGGAAACGGGTGAAAAGAAAGAGTAAATAAACGGGAAAGTGTGAAAAGAGACAGTAAATATTCAGGAAAAGTGTGAAAAGAGAGTAAATATACGGGAAAAGGGTGAAAAGAGAGTAAATATACGGGAAAACGGTGGAAAGAGAGTAAATATACGGGAAAAACGGTGAAAAGAGACAGTAAATATACGGAAACTGGTGAAAAAGTCTAAATATGCGGGAAAAGGGTGAAGAGTGACCGTACATATCCAGGGAAAGGGTTAAAAATGAATATACGGGAAAAGGTTGAAAAGAGACAGTAAATATAGGGGAAAAGAGTCTATGCATACACGGGAAAAGGGGGAAAAGAGACAGTAAATATAGGGGAAAAGAGTCCATGCATACACGGGTAAAGGGTGAAAAGAGACAGTAAATATAGGGGAAAAAAGGGTGAAAAGAGATAGTAAATTTACCGGATAAGAATAAAAATAGAAAGTAAATTTGTAGGAAAGGGTGAAAATAGAGAATAAAAGTGCTGGAAAAGCGTGAAATAAAGAAGTTAATGTGTCAGAAAAGAGACAATAAATGTACCAGAAATGGGTGAAGAGAAAGAGTAAATCTTACAGAATGGTGTGGCAAGAAAGTAAGTCGGCAAAGGGTGAAAACAGAGAATAAATATATGCGGGAAAAAGGATGCAAAAAAGAGAGATCTACCGGAACTGATGAAGAGTAGAGAATTAAGAGAAAAGAGAGAATAAGTGTAGACGAAAAAGAACGTAAAGCTAAAAAAAATGTGTTTGGAAGTGAAGGAAGACGGACTATATTCATCGGTAATAGGTGAAAATGAAAATTTAATTTGACGGAAAAATAAAAAATGAGAAACAAATATGCATGCTAATGTGAAAAACGACTATAAATATATCGAGAGAGGGTGAAAAGAGGGAATTAATATTTTTTGTATCTATGTACATTCAATACAAGGCACTAGAACCATTCAAATAGAAAGTTGCTGTACGTGTTGTATGAATATAAAAACAGGGCTAAAAAGTGAAGTTCTTGAGGTCTATGCAGGCAAGATAACGGGTAACTCTAGACGTGAAGTGGTCAATATTTAATTAATGAATAACATTTCAAAGTTCAGTCGGAAACTTTTCAAGTACAATGTGGATAGATTTTTAAAGGAAACAGAGACACAATCCTAAACAGAAAACAGGTGATAAACCTCTAATCCCGTTTAAAAGACCGTGGCGGAGTTTAAACTGGACTATAGTATGACGGAAACCGATGAAAATGGAGAATAAATATGTACCAGACTAGAAAGGTAGGGTGAGGAAAAATACTTGCAGCTATTTATCTGTTACGTCTTTAAACATATTGAAATCACAATATATATAAAGGACAAAATAAATGTAGCCATTTAACTGTTGCGTCATTAAACATGTTGAAATCACAATAAATATAAAGGACAAAATAAATGAAGCCATTTAACTGTTGCGTCTTTAAACATATTAAAATCACAATAAATATAAAGGACAAAATGAGTGTAGGCATTTAACTGTTGCGTCTTTAAACATGTTGAAATCACAATAAATATAAAGGACAAAATAAATAAACTGTTGCGTCTTTAAACATGTTGACAATAAATATAAAGGACTAAATGAGGTATTTAAGCCATTTAACTGTTGCGTCTATTTAAACATGTTGAAATCACAATAAATATAAAGGACAAAATAAATGTAGCCATTTAACTGTTGCGTCTTTAAACATGTTGAAATCACAATAAATATAAAGGACAAAATAAATGTAGCCATTTAACTGTTGCGTCTTTAAACATGTTGAAATCACAATAAATATAAAGGAAATAAAAAATAATAAATAAAAAGGACCATTTAACTGTTACGTCTTTAAACATGTTGAAATCACAATAAATATAAAGGACAAAATATATGTAGCCATTTAACTGTGGCGTCTTTAAACATGTTGAAATCACAATAAATATAAAGGACTAAATAATTGTAGCCATTTAACTGTTGCCTTTTTTAAACATGTTGAAATCACAATAAATATAAAGGACAAAATGAGTGTAGCTATTTAACTGTTGCGTCTTTAAACATGTTGAAATCATAATAAATATAAAGGACAAAATAAATGTAGCCATTTAACTGTTGCGTCTTTAAACATGTTGAAATCACAATAAATATAAAGGACAAAATATATGTAGCCATTTAACTGTTGCGTCTTTAAACATGTTGAAATCATAAAATGAAGGACAAAAATATAAAGGACAAAATATATGTAGCCATTTAACTGTTGCGTCTTTAAACATGTTGAAATCACAATAAATATAAAGGACAAAATGAGTGTAGCCATTTAACTGTTGCGTCTTTAAACATGTTGAAATCACAATAAATATAAAGGACAAAATAAATGTAGCCATTTAACTGTTGCGTCTTTAAACATGTTGAAATCACAATAAATATAAAGGACAAAATAAATGTAGCCATTTAACTGTTGCGTCTTTAAACATGTTGAAATCACAATAAATATAAAGGACAAAATAAATGTAGCCATTTAACTGTTGCGTCTTTAAACATGTTGAAATCACAATAAATATAAAGGACAAAATATATGTAATTTAACTGTTGCGTCTTTAAACATGTTGAAATCACAATAAATATAAAGGACAAAATATATGTAGCCATTTAACTGTTGCGTCTTTAAACATGTTGAAAAAATAAATATAAAATAAAAGGCCATTTAACTGTTGCGTCTTTAAACATGTTGAAATCAAATAAATATAAAAGGACAAAATTAGCCATTTAACTGTTGCGTCTTTAAACATGTTGAAATCACAATAAATATAAAGGACAAAATATATGTAGCCATTTAACTGTTGCGTCTTTAAACATGTTGAAATCACAATAAATATAAAAGGAAAAAATAAATGTAGCCATTTAACTGTTGCGTCTTTAAACATGTTGAAATCACAATAAATATAAAGGACAAAATAATGTAGCCATTTAACTGTTGCGTCTTTAAACATGTTGAAATCACAATAAATATTGAAACATGTTGAAATCAGAATAAATTTAAAAAAGTTGAAATAAATAAATCCAGAAAAAAGGAAAAAAAATATAACTGGGAATGTAATTTAACTGTTGCGTCTTTAAACATGTTGAAAAAAAAGAGTAAATAAAAATAAAAAGGAGAAAGTAAAAAAATTTAAAAGATTTAAATATAGGGGCGTCTTTAAACATGTTGAAATATAGGGGGAAAACGGTGGAAATAAATATAAAAAAAAATAAATGAAGCCATTTAACTGTTGCGTCTTTAAACATGTTGAAATGACAATAGGGAAAAGGACAAAATATATGTAGCCATTTAACTGTTGCGTCTTTAAACATGTTGAAAGGACAATAAAATAAAAAGGACAAAATAAGTCCAACACGGTTGCGTCTTTATGTTGTAAAATAGGGAACAATAAATATAGGGAAAAAATGGGTGTTGTAAAAAAAAATAGTAAATTTACCGGATAAAGAATAAAAAATAAATATAAAGGACAAAATAAAAATAGCCATTTAACTGTTGCGTCTTTAAACATGTTGAAATCACAATAAATATGAAGGACAAAGGACAATATAAAAATTTGCAAAAAGAATAAAATAATAAAAATGCAAAAGATCTAAACTGATGAAGAGTATAAAGGACAAAATAAATGTAGCCATTTAACTGTTGCGTCTTTAAACATGTTTGAAAAGACGGACAATAAATATAAAGGGACAAAAATAAAAAATATGTACAATAAATGTATAAAGGTTGAAATCACAATTAAATATAATGGACAAAATACAATGTAGCCATTTAACTGTTGCGTCGTGTTTTAAACATTTGAAATCACAATAAATATAAAGGACAAAATAAAATCAGAAAACAGCCATTTAATCCCGTTTTGCGTCTTTAAACATGTTGAAAACAATAAATATAAAAAGATGAAATGGAGAAAAATGTAAGACTAGAAAGCCATTTAACTGTTGCGTCTTTAAACATGTTGACACAAAAAAAAATAAAATGTAGGCATTTAACTGTTGCGTCTTTAAAGCATGTTGAAATTAAATTGTTGCCATTTAACTGTTTAAACTTTAAACATTTGAAATCACAAAAATATAAAGGACAAAATAAATGTAGCCATTTAACTGTTGCGTCTTTTAAACATGTTGAAATCACAATAAATATTTAAACATTTGCGTCTTTTGAAATCACAATAAATATAAAGGACAAAATAATGTAGCCATTTTAACTGTTGCGTCTTTAAACATATTGAAATAGCCACATCACAATAAATATAAAGGACAAAAAATAGCCATTTAACTGTTGCGTCTTTAAACATGTTGAAATCACAATAAATATAAAGGACAAAATATATGTAGCCATTTAACTGTTGCGTCTTTAAACATGTTGAAATCACAATAAATATAAAGGACAAAATAAATGTAGCCATTTAACAGTTGCGTCTTCAATCATGTTGAAATTACAATAAATATAAAGGACAAAATAAATGTAG
The DNA here is from genome assembly GCA_903632075.3 of Acanthosepion pharaonis. NCBI lineage: Eukaryota > Metazoa > Mollusca > Cephalopoda > Sepiida > Sepiidae > Acanthosepion > Acanthosepion pharaonis. The sequence goes on from CAHIKZ030003733.1 coordinate 1,727,196, forward strand.
CCATTTAACTGTTTTTAAACAACAATAAATATAAAGGACAAAATAAATGTAGCCATTTAACTGTTGCGTCTTTAAACATGTTGAAATCACAATAAATATAAAGGACAAAATAAATGTAGCCATTTAACTGTTGCGTCTTTAAACATGTTGAAATCACAATAAATATAAAGGACAAAATATATGTAGCCATTTAACTGTTGCGTCTTTAAACATGTTGAAATCACAATAAATATAAAGGACAAAATATATGTAGCCATTTAACTGTTGCGTCTTTAAACATGTTGAAATCACAATAAATATAAAGGACAAAATAATTGTAGCCATTTAACTGTTGCGTCTTTAAACAAACAAATCACAATAAAATCACAAAAATATAAAGGACTTTAAAATTTTAAATCACAATAAAGCCATTTAACTGTTGCGTCTTTAAACATGTTGAAATCACAATAAATATAAAGGACAAAATGAGTGTAGCCATTTAACTGTTGCGTCTTTAAACATGTTGAAATCACAATAAATATAAAGGACAAAATATATTTAGTCCATTTAACTGTTGCGTCTTTAAACATGTTGAAATCACAATAAATATAAAGGACAAAAATAAAAATTTATGTCTTTAAACATGGAAATCACAATAAATATAAAGGACAAAATATATGTAGCCATTTAACTGTTGCGTCTTTTAAACATGTTGAAATCACAATAAATATAAAGGACAAAATAAATGAACATTTAACTGTTGCGTCTTTAAACATGTTGAAATCACAACAAATATAAAGGACAAAATAAATGTAGCCATTTAACTGTTGCGTCTTTAAACATTTTGAAATCACAATAAATATAAAGGACAAAATATATGTAGCCATTTAACTGTTGCGTCTTTAAACATGTTGAAATCACAATAAATATAAAGGACAAAATAAATGTAGCCATTTAACTGTTTGTCTTTAAACATATTGAAATCACAATAAATGCGTCTTTAAACATGTTGAAATCACAATAAATATAAAGGACAAAATAAAATATTTAACTGTTGCGTCTTTAAACATGTTGAAATCACAATAAATATAAAGGACAAAATATATGTAGCCATTTAACTGTTGCGTCTTTAAACATGTTGAAATCACAATAAATATAAAGGACAAAATATATGTAGCCATTTAAGCGTCTTTAAACATGTTGAAATCACAATAAATATAAAGGAAAAAATAAATGTAGCCATTTAACTGTTGCGTTTTTTAAACATGTTGAAATCACAATAAATATAAAGGACAAAATAAATATTTAAACTGTTGCGTAAAGGACAAAATTTAAAATGGAAATCATTTGAAAAAATAAATATGTAGCCATTTAACTGTTGCGTCTTTAAACATTTGAAATCACAATAAATATAAAGGACAAAATAAATGTAGCCATTTAACTGTTGCGTCTTTAAACATTTTGAAATCACAATAAATATAAAGGACAAAATAAATGTAGCTACATTTAACTGTTGCGTCTTTAAACATGTTGAAATCAATAAATATAAAATAAAATAAAGGAAATAAAGGCGTCTTTAAACATGTTGAAAATAATAAATATAAAGGACAAAAATAAATGTAGCCATTTAACTGTTGCGTCTTTAAACATGTTGAAATCACAATAAATATAAAGGACAAAATATAAAGCCATTTAACTGTTGCGTCTTTAAACATGTTGAAATCACAATAAATATAAAGGACAAAATAAATGTAGCCATTTAATGCGTTGAAATCACAATAAATATAAAACAAAATATATGTAGCCATTTAACTGTTTGCGTCTTTAAACATGTTGAAATCACAATAAATATGAAGGACAAAAGGACAAAATATAAATGTAGCCATTTAACTGTTGCGTCTTTAAACATGTTGAAATCACAATAAATATAAAGGACAAAAATAAATGTAGCCATTTAACTGTTGCGTCTTTAAACATGTTGAAATCACAATAAATATAAAGGACAAAATAAAAGCCATTTAACTGTTGCGTCTTTAAACATGTTGAAATCACAATAAATATAAAGGACAAAAATAAATGGCCATTTAACTGTTGCGTCTTTAAACATGTTGAAATCACAATAAATATAAAGGACAAAATATATGTAGCCATTTAACTATTTGCGTCTTTAAACATGTTGAAATCACAATAAATATAAAGGACAAAATAAAAGCCATTTAACTGTTGCGTCTTTAAACATGTTGAAATCACAATAAATATAAAGGACAAAATAAATGTAGCCATTTAACTTTAAACATGTTGAAAACAATAAATATAAAGGACAAAAATAAATGTAGCCATTTAACTGTTGCGTCTTTAAACATGAAATCACAATAAATAAAAAGGACAAAAAAATGTAGCCATTTAACTGTTGCGTCTTTAAACATGTTGACAATAAAATAAAGGACAAAAAATGTAGCCATTTAACTGTTGCGTCTTTAAACATGTTGAAATAAAGGAAAAAACAATAAATAAAGGACAAAATATAAAGGACAAAATAATGTAGCCATTTAACTGTTGCGTCTTTAAACATGTTGAAATCACAATAAATATAAAGGACAAAATAATAGCCATTTAACTATTTGCGTCTTTAAACATGTTGAAATCACAATAAATATAAAGGAAGCCATTTAACTGTTGCGTCTTTAAACATGTTGAAATCACAATAAATATAAAGGACAAAATAAATGTAGCCATTTAACTGTTGCGTCTTTAAACATGTTGAAATCACAATAAATATAAAGGACAAAATAAAACATGTTGAAATCACAATAAAAGGACAAAATAATGTAGCCATTTAACTGTTGCGTCTTTAAACATGTTGAAATCACAATAAATATAAAGGACAAAATAAATGTAGCCATTTAACTGTTGCGTCTTTAAACATGTTGAAATCACAATAAAATATAAAGGACAAAATAAATGTAGCCATTTAACTGTTGCGTCTTTAAACATGTTGAAAATCACAATAAATATAAAGGACAAAATATATGTAGCCATTTAACTTTTGAGACGTCTTTAAAAATGTTGAAATAAACAATAAAATGAAAAGGACAAAATGTTGCCATTTAACTGTTGCGTCTTTAAACATGTTGAAATAAATATAAAGGACAAAAAAAATGTAGCCATTTAACTATTTGCGTCTTTTAAACATGTTGAAATCACAATAAATATAAAGGACAAAATATATGTAGCCATTTAACTGTTGCGTCTTTAAACATATTTGAAATCACAATAAATATAAAGGACAAAATAATTGTAAAATTTAACTGTTGCGTTTTTAAACATGTCACAATAAATCAAAGGGGAAAATATTTAAAACAAAATGTTGAAATTAACTGTTGCGTCTTTAAACATGTTGAAAATAAATATAAAGGACAAAATAATGTAGCCATTTAACTGTTGCGTCTTTAAACATGTTGAAATCACAATAAATATAAAGGAAAAAAATAAGTGGACAAAATGCGTCTTTAAAAACATGTTAAAATCACAATAAATATAAAGGACAAAATAAAATAGCCATTTAACTATTTGCCATTTAAACATGTTGCAATAAATATAAAGGTCTTTTAAACATGTTGAAATCACAATAAATAGAAAAAAAGGACAAAATATATGTAGCCATTTAACTGTTGCGTCTTTAAACATGTTGAAATCACAATAAATATAAAGGACAAAATAATTGTAGCCATTTAACTGTTGCGTCTTTAAAACATGTTGAAATCTTTAAAAAAGGACAAAATACATGTTGAAACTTTTGCGTCTTTAAACATTTTGAAATCACAATAAATATAAAGGACAAAATATATGTAGCCTGTTGCGTCTTTAAACATGTTGAAATCACAATAAATATAAAGGACAAAATATATGCGGGAGCCATTTAACTTTGCGTCTTTAAACATGTTGAAATCACAATAAATATAAAGGACAAAATAAAATTTAATTGCGTCTTTAAACATGTTGAAATCACATTAAATATAAAGGACAAAATAAATGTAGCCATTTAACTGTTGCGTCTTTAAACATATTGAAATCACAAGTATAAAAAGGACAAAAATCACATTTTTTTGCGTCTAAATTGAAATAAAGGACAAAAATAAATGTAGCCATTTAACTGTTGCGTCTTTAAACATGTTGAAATCACAATAAATATAAAGGACAAAATATATGTAGCCATTTAACTGTTGCCATTGAAATCACAATAAATATAAAGGACAAAATATATGTAGCCATTTCTTCTTTAAACATGTTGAAATCACAATAAATATAAAGGACAAAATATATGTAGCCATTTAACTGTTGCGTCTTTAAACATGTTGAAATCACAATAAATATAAAGGACAAAAAATGTAGCCATTTAACTGTTGCGTCTTTAAACATGTTGAAATCACAATAAATTAACAAATTAAAGGGGATAAAATGTAGCCATTTAACTGTTGCGTTTTAAACATTTGAAAACAATAAATATAAAGGAAAAAATAAATGTAGCCATTTAACTGTTGCGTCTTTAAACATGTTGAAATCACAATAAAGGACAAAATATAGCCATTTAACTGTTATGTCTTTAAACATGTTGAAATTACAATAAATATAAAACAAAAATATATGTAGCCATTTAACTGTTGCGTCTTTAAACATGTTGAAATCACAATAAATATAAAGGACAAAATAAATGTAGCCATTTAACTGTCTTTAAATATGTTTAAATGTTAAACATGTTGACGTCAATAAATATAAAGGACAAAACATTTAACTGTTGCGTCTTTAAACATGTTGAAATCACAATAAAATAAAGGACAAAAAGAATGTAATATTTAATATGCGTCTTGAAAAAAAATGGAAACACAATAAATATAAAACAAAATAAATGTAGCCATTTAACTGTTGCGTCTTTAAACATGTTGAAATCACAATAAATATAAAGGATAAAAATAAATGTAGCCATTTAACTGTTGCGTCTTTAAACATGTTGAAATGTTGAAATCACAATAAATATAAAAGGACAAAATATATGAAATGAAAACCAATAAATTAAAGGACAAAAATATAACCATTTAACTGTTGCGTCTTTAAACATGTTGAAATCACAATAAATATAAAGGACAAAAGAAGTGTAATTTAACTGTTGCGGAAATTTAAACATTTGAAATCACAATAAATTGCGTCCATTTAAACATCTTTTGAAATCACAATAAATATAAAGGGTAAAAATATATGTAGCCATTTAACTGTTGCGTCTTTAAACATGTTTCAATAAATAAAGGAAATTGCGTCACAATTTTTGTTATTTAACTGTTTTAAACATGTTGAAATCACAATAAATATAAAGGACAAAATAAATGTTGCGTCTTTAAAGCATGTTGAAATTTAACTGTTGTAGCTATTTCTGTTGCGTTTAAACATGTTGAAATCACAATAAATATAAAGGACAAAATATATGTAGCCATTTAACTGTTGCGTCTTTTAAACATGTTGAAATCACAATAAATATAAAGGACAAAATAAATGTAGCCATTTAACTGTTGCGTTTTTAAACATGTTGAAATCACAATAAATATAAAGGACAAAAAATATATATTAGCTTTAAATTTAACAATAAATATAAAGGACGTCTTTAAAATGTTGAAATCACAATAAATATAAAGGACAAAATAAATGTAGCCATTTAACTGTTGCGTCTTTAAACATGTTGAAATCACAATAAATATAAAGGACAAAATAAATGTAGCCATTTAACTGTTGCGTCTTTAAACATGTTGAAATCAAATAAATATAAAGGACAAAATAATGGTCTTTTTAAACTAAAAACAAAATAAAAAGGATTAAGCCATTGTAACTATTTAACGTCTTTAAACATGTTGAAATCACAATAAATATAAAGGACAAAATAAATAGCCATTTAACTGTTGCGTCTTTAAACATGTTGAAATCACAATAAATATAAAGGACAAAATAAATGTAGCCATTTAACTGTTGCGTCTTTAAACATGTTGAAATATAAAGGACAAAATAAATATTTAACTGTTGGTCTTTAAACAAAATAAATATAAAAGGACAAAATAATGTAGCCATTTAACTGTTGTGTCTTTAAACATGTTGAAATCACAATAAATATGAAGGACAAAATTTAACCATTTGCGTCTTTTAAACATAAATATAAAGGACAAAATGAAATCTTTAAACATGTTGAAATCACAATAAATATAAAGGACAAAATAAAAGCCATTTAACTGTTGCGTCTTTAAACATTTGAAATCACAATAAATATAAAGGACAAAATAAATGTAGCCATTTAACTGTTGCGTCTTTAAACATGTTGAAATCACAATAAATATAAAGGACAAAAATATATGTAGCCATTTAACTGTTGCGTCTTTAAACATGTTGAAATCACAATAAATATAAAGGACAAAATATATAGCCATTTAACTGTTGCGTCTTTAAACATGTTGTCTTTAAAACAAAATATATGTTGGACTTTTAAATATAAAAGGACAATAAATATAAAATATAAGCCATTTAACTGTTGCGTCTTTAAACATGTTGAAATCTTTAAAACAAAAAATGTAGCCATGTTGAAATCACTTTTTGTCTTTAAACATGTTGAAATCACAATAAAATAAAGGACAAAATAAATGTAGCCATTTAACTGTTGCGTCTTTAAACATGTTGAAATCACAATAAATATAAAGGACAAAATATATGTAGCCATTTAACTATTGCGTCTTTAAACATGTTGAAATCACAATAAATATAAAGGACAAAATAAATGTAGCCATTTAACAGTTGCGTCTTCAATCATGTTGAAATTACAATAAATATAAAGGACAAAATAAATGTAGCCATTTAACTGTTTCGTCTTTAAACATTTTGAAATCATAAGAAATATAAAAGACAAAATAAATGTAGCCATTTAACTGTTGCGTCTTTAAACATTTTGAAATCATAAGAAATATAAAAGACAAAATAAATGTAGCCATTTAACTGTTGCGTCTTTAAACATGTTGAAATCACAATAAATATAAAGGACAAAATAAATGTAGCCATTTAACTGTTGCGTCTTTAAACATGTTGAAATCACAATAAATATAAAGGACAAAATAAATGTAGCCATTTAACTGTTGCGTCTTTTAAACATGTTGTCTTTTAAAACATTTTAAACAAACTGTTGCGTCTTTAAACATGTTGAAATCACAATAAATATAAAGGACAAAATAAATGTAGCCATTTAACTGTTGCGTCTTTAAACATGTTGAAATCACAATAAATATAAAGGACAAAATATATAAAACTGTTGCGTCTTTAAACATGTTGAAATCACAATATATAAAAGACAAAATAAATGTAGCCATTTAACTGTTGCGTCTTTAAACATTTTGAAATCACAATAAATATAAAGGACAAAATGATGTAGCCATTTAACTGTTGCGTCTTTTTTAAACATGTTGAAATCACAATAAATATAAAGGACAAAAATAGCCATTTAACTATTTGCGTCTTTAAACATTTTGAAATCACAATAAATATAAAGGACTGTTGCGTCTTTAAACATGTTGAAATCACAATAAATATAAAGGACAAAATAAGTGTAGCCATTTAACTGTTGCGTCTTTAAACATGTTGAAATCACAATAAATATAAAGGACAAAATAAATGTAGCCATTTAACTGTTGCGTCTTTAAACATGTTGAAATCACAATAAATATAAAGGACAAAACGATGTTAGCCATGTTGAAATTTAACTGTAGCCATTTAACTGTTGCGTCTTTAAACATGTTGAAATCACAATAAATATAAAGGACAAAAAAACGAGTGTAGCCATTTAACTGTTGCGTTTTAAACATGTTGAAATCACAATAAATATAAAGGACAAAATAAAACATTTAACTGTTGCGTCTTTAAACATGTTGAAATCACAATAAATATAAAGGACAAAATATATGTAGCCATTTAACTGTTGCGTCTTTAAACATGTTGAAATCACAATAAATATAAAGGACAAAATAAATGTAGCCATTTTAACTGTTGCGTTTTAAAACTGTTGCGTTTTAAAACAAAATGAGTTTGAAACTGTTGCGTCTTTAAACATTTTGAAATATAAAGGAAAGGACAAAATAAATGTATGTTGCGTCTTTAAACATTTTGAAATCACAATATATATAAAGGACAAAATATATGTAGCCCTTTTAACTGTTGCGTCTTTAAACATGTTGAAATCACAATAGATATAAAGGAATAAAATAAATGTAACCATTTAACTGTTGCGTCTTTAATCATGAAGAAATCACACACTTTTTATATATATATATATATATATATATATAAGGGAAAATAAACGTAAATATTTATCTATTGAGTTTTTAACCATTTTATTATCACAATAAATATAAAAGAAAAATGTAAATATTTTATAATTACGTATTGAGATTATTAAATTGTTTTGGCTTAACTTATGCATAGTCAGAATCAAATAATTATCGATATATATTTTCTAATAACCCACGTATTAATTTAATGTAAATGATTTTCATTTTTCGAATTGAAACAATTTTTCATAAAATTGTTATGACCTCATTAAGCATATATTTAGTGAAAGATAATATCAGTTCAAGGAAAGCAGAATTTAATGCGCACATACGCATTTAAATAACTAAGTATTACGTAATTTAGTAATTAATTTCCTCGGCTTTAAAATTCAGCAGTAACTTTTTGAACATGATCCAAATTTTCGACTTGTAAAGTATCTACAATAATCAAAAATTATCATACAATTTCTAATATCGTAAATTATTGAAGATATGTGTTGTATCTTGTATGCAAAATACTTATTCCATTCATCAAATTCAACTATATCCTTGTGTTATATCTCGGAATATTTGGCAAGCAATGTCGCAAAGAACAATATTAAGAGGATCAAACAATTGTTTATTGAATTTGTTGCATCCACTATCCAATCTGTGAATCGGTTAATATGAATATATTTAGTTTCATACGTAGTGGACTCGTAATAAGTGTTAGAAACAAAGACGGGACATAAGAAACAGAATGAGAAATTAGCTAATCCAGTAGATCCAATAAAGTTTCCAGATCGAAATTCATTTACGGTAATCCGGATCGACGAATAGAATGTTTTGATCAGAAAAACAGACCTGATGACGTTAATCTGAATTTCGCTAACGTAAATATGTTTTATTCACGTGTTAATTTAACAGTTTATTTACAATTTTGCTGTTTTTATCCACTTGATTTTCTACTGATCCTTGTACCGACTAAATCAATTTTGCTGGCTAAATTTGTTGAATTTTTCGGATCATGCTCCTCATTTTTTCTAGATATTGCGTTTGTATGTTCGAGTTTAATCCTTTAAACATGGTTTCTAATAGATCTAAATATTCTCGTCAGTTTCCGTTTACTTTGAGTGTGTGCATCAACTCGCCTTACTTAATTAATTTCAATATCTACCTTCTGTCACGTCTCTTAGTGACAATCAGTGCAAAATTAATATTCTTTAATTTATTAAATTACTTGGATATATTTTTTAGTATTTATATTTCTGAGCTGAGGCATTTTGTATATTATTTACATTATTCGAACTATTGTACCTATCTTTGTTGCCATATTTATCACAACGTTTCGGCCGTTGTACACCCCGGCCTTCTTCAGGTGTTTGGAATGTCTAAAATGAAACCCTTCATTTCGCTCGCTCAGGTAGACTCTTCTAGTTAGACGTGCCATGTCTAATGGATGTCAGTTATCAGATCTCTACTATTAATTCACTTCTCCATTGTGTGCGTGTTTGCGTCAGTAGAAATATGATAGCATGTAGCTACCAAAAAATTGTCTAGCGTACTTATACATTTTAAACTTATATAATGTCCGAAAGACAACAAAACAGTAAAAACGAAACAAGTAGAAAAATGTGTGTTGGACAGTAGATCTAAAATTCATCTCATCCCGATAGGCATAAACGTTGCAGAAATTATTTGAAACATATTAACACGAAATTGTTTGAATAAATCTATTTCCAAATATGGAAGTATTGTCATTGATATTCCATTAGAAAGCTAAGGAGATTTATTCCGAGCCAGTATTAAATTCAACTGAAAAATCCTTTCTAATTTCGAAAAATTAGGAAGTAGAAGGAACATGAAATTCTGATACTTTATACAAAATACTGTTCGATGTACATATTCACTCCGGTTAATATCCTTCGAAGGTGTAGATCACTGTCAGGAACTAAATCTTGTCAGTATAGTAGATAAAACGATTTCGGCTAAGAGATGAGTGTTTTATAACTGTTTTTATCACAAAAGCGAGTTCATCACATATCGAAGCTTTATAATAGATTTTCATTAACTCTGATTATTAAAGAGAATATTAAGAAATTTAGATTATTTGCAATAATTTCGCAAATTCTAGATTCGCCATTATAATATGCCTTGCATCGATCGTTAAATAAATGGTTTATTTGAAAAATAGAGATATTGTAGTGCACCTAAACAAAAGTAGCAGTAGCAGCACTAAATTAACTTTGTATCAGCAGCAGCTCTGGAATATAGAAAAAAATGTACACCCTAAAGTAACTTTTCGTCCGAGTTTTCCTTTCGAATAGTGTGACTTAAATTTTCCGCACTGAAGCAAAAAGAGCTGCGGAAGCTTCAAACTAAAACACGCCAACGCAGTAAGCCCAACTCGAATATATTTATATGAATGTTTTCTTTTACCTGCAAATGACAGCTATGAAAAGAAACTCTTTTTTTAAATGTTCATTTTGTTTAATTTGTTTATTAAATGTTTTTTGGCATTGCAAATCAATTGGTTTGTTATTTTGTACATGTAGTCTTTTTCACTAAAATTATTTCATGTGTTATAGAGTTTTCCCGTATGACAAATCGCACATTTAATTATTAAAGTAGGCAATCACTAAATCAGGTTTTCTATTATTTTCCGAAAGATCTCCGTATATTTTTGTCCCTCACAAACATACCGTCTTTTATATAAATAATTTTCATGTGCTCATGTACATGGTATATTATTACATTTTCAAAAGATAATTTATTCCGATCTAGTGTTTTTCATACATATGCTATATTTCGAAATATATTTCATTTTTTTCAACTTTTATTACAACTACTACTACAGCTAATGTCATGTCTTCGCTGTATTATTTTATCTTTTCATTTCGATCAAGTTGTATCATTTACAGCTTCTGATTATTTTTTCCTGTTTAATTCAACTAAATTATATGGAAGAATACAAAAGAACTAACTTAATGTCTAAATAAGATGATACAAAACATCTTAAACATAAGCAAGATTTAATTATATTATACGGTGTCCGATATTTGTTAGGATAGGCAATCTTTTCACCCTATTAAAATATTAATTACATACACTGTAAACAATCAATAAGCGAAATACCCAGATCAAAGAAAATAATTTCGAAAATACATGACAGAATTTTAATTGGAAATGTTTCAATTACGGAAGGTTAATCAGTGTTTTTGCACATATGCATGCATGGACGTCTATCTTCTATGTATTAGATCTTTGTATATATTTAATGTAAAATAACTTAATTTGGTTCTGACCTGTATGATATTAGTTCATTTTGTGAAAAAATTTCAGGTTGAATAATATACACACACGCACACAAGCGTATATATATATATATATATATATATATATATATATATATATATATATATATATATATATATATATATATGCATGTACGTATGTATGTATACATTTTTGTACTTTATCTTAATTACAATTGTAATGAAAATTTGCTCTGTTTAATGAAAATACAATATTAAGGGTTCTCGTGTGAGTCAATTTTAAGATATTTCAAATGATATGTTCTGTTAATTGAACTCATCTGGATTATACATATATATTAAGCATACCACCCCAAGCAACACTAACACGCATTAGTAATAAAGAGTGAGAACAAGAGTAAAGAGGCGTGTTTGAGGAAAGGATAGAGAGAAGGACGGGGAACTAGATCAAGGTATCAAGAGATGTCGATTGACATTACATTTAAATATTTTAAGATTAGAGCTATCATAAAAGCAAGTAATATGAAGGTCGTTCCACTGTCGGAATGTGAGATGTAAGAAGTTATTGGAGTAGAAGATTACGTATGTCTTGTTGTTTTAAAAGTTTATATTTTCCATATATACAGTAAAATGATTTACTTAACGAAATAACTCGAAGACGCTTAGATGAGTAAGTCTGGCAGATAAACTACTGGAAAAACTAACGAAAAAAGAAAATATCGCTTTTAAAGGACAAAAAAGTAAATTTCAAAACACTCTCTCCAATAAAAATGATTATCTGCGCTGCGCTAGTCATGAATATTAAATATTGCAAATTAATGATTTTTTTTCCCTACAACAGGAATTCTTGAAAATTAAAAGAAATTCAAACCATTGTTTATTTAATACAATGGGGAGACAAGTATATGATAAAATACATTAGAAGATTTAAACTTTAAAATTAACAAATTAATTACGTGAATAGCATTTTTTAGAAATAGATAATACTCAGTGGGAAGACAGTATTAACCCTTCGGAGTATTTTTCAAAGTAGGTTTTTTTTATATTTGTATGTAGATTTATTCATTCAATTGTCCATTTTGTTTGACAGAGTTTCGCCAGCTTTGAGACAACTGCAAGTTTTCCATCGTCGTAGAAAATGGCGAAAGTACCGGACATATGAACGAAATCGAAATGTTAGAGAAAATGAAAATGAACAGGCACTTGTAATTTGTATAAAAAAATCATAGTTGAAAAAAGGCTTAGAAAATGTTATGCTCACTGGACATAACGAAGGCAAGTTTTGACAGAAAAAAAGCACATAACATAACTAATGAGCTAAAATAGCACAAAAGAGTTTAAGAGAGACAGCAAAATGATAAACTTTATACATTGAGCTACAGATAACAAAACTGTGAAGAGAAAGATCGCCCACGTTTGAAGGGACGTGTTACATAGAAGCCATAGAAGTCAAGAGGGACAGAGAAACATATCACATCATCTACCTAACGAATCTGCGCAAACAGCACAGCAGGAATGAGCAGATATAGCTAGAACATAAAACTTACCATGAGATAAAAAGGACATGATACTGTGCAAGTATGTTGTGGCCCATGTTCTCAAGTTATACGACAAATAGAAGACATTAAAGGCAAGGTGGAAAGAGCATTACAGTGTATAAACTACACAAGGAGTATGTCTAAGGACAGGTCATTGTGGAGAGCCATGATCTTCGTGAATGGACACGGCGCATAAAGGTTATAGCGGAAGAACTGGTCTAAATAGTTTTATATATGTCAAGAAAGTTCTAATTATTAAATTAAATAAGCAATTATTGAAATGGGTGGTAATCTGAATGTGCAAAGTCAGGTGTATACAGATGTTGTCGAAGGCCATTGAAGTCCTGCTATACTAATTGCTCTCTGGTATACAATGGCACATCGGGTCTACCGTTTTAGTGATAGAAGACAAACGAATTGCAATTGGCAAATTCCAGAAGCTTTTCATTGATATTTGTCTTTAACCGATCGACCTGGAAAAAATGGCGGGTACTAAAATCTAATTCTTCGAAAGCAGCTCGTTTATAAAAAGAATCAATATCTTCTGATAAAGACTTCATTTTAGAGTGGATAACGTCTATTAAATTTTCAAAAACATAACATAGAAATGAAAGTTTGATATATTTAGGACAACTATTCCAAGAATTCAGAACTAACACTAAAAATAAACCATACACATAGGATAAACAATGAATTCATTAAATACACAAATAGATACGGGCGTAAAACATAAATGATTTTTCTGGCTGAATTATTGATAACTCTTATTGTGAGGCGATCCTGGGAGAAGTCCTACCAGGATTTAATCCTAACGTCATGAGTTCGTCAGATGGTGCCCTGTTAATGTCACACACAGAAAAGAAACTGCAAGAATTTCTACAGATGGTAGTAAATGAAAGAGATAGGAAACTAGAAACCTGTTGTAAGAAGAGACAATATGTGTTTGTCAGCAAGGGGAAGAGCCCAACTATGAATTAGAGACACCGAAATCAAGCAAGCATAACAATTTAAATATTTGAGAAATATTTTAACCGATAAGGGAGATTGACACACCGAAATCGAAAGCTCCGTTGGAAGGGCGAAATATGCCTTCCAAAAGTTAAGTAAAGTATTAGGAAACAGGAATAAAAATAATAATGCTGAAATATAATCTATTATCAATTCTCCTCTATACCAGAGAATGCTGAGAATTTCCTCACAGATATATGAGATTTCAGGCAACAGAGATATGTTTCTATAGAAGGATATTATAAACCAAACTTTTTAGGAAAATGGGAGAAAAATGACGCTCCATAATTTTGCAACCAATCCATTTTTCATCGTTTATGTGAGAAATCGTTCGTTGACATTGCGTTTACTATTGTTTCTGTTAAATCCTGAGGCAAGAATTTTTCTCCAACGCGTTTATGATATGTATCTCGTATCTTTGCGAAGTTTTGTGACATGGTCATTTTAAATAAACTTTCGATTTCTTCCCCATCAACGACCACAGGTGTGTTGGAACATTCTCGTTCTTACAGGTAAAAAATTTCCAATTCTGTACAAAAGTGAACTCGTTACACGCCTTACTTTTATTAAAGTATTTTTACTTAATGAAGCCCGTTTCACATCAAACCGTTTCAGGTATGTGTATATTTAATAATATAGTATGCTTATGAGAGAAAGTATATTCAGTTCAGAGATCACACTATATACTATTACGATGCATGTAAAATAATCTCATGAGGGACAATAATAAGTCTAATGCCAATTTTGCCTTACATGAAAATGATTAATTAACAATATTAATGAATTTGAAATCATAAAACAACCTTTGCTTAATGAATATTTCAAGTAAACACAGTTCAAACATTTCTATTAGAGAAAACGCTGCGGGAGATCATGTCTTCGTTCTTTGTTCAAACGGTTTTATTAGATTTGTTTACGATGACTCATGCCGTTTGTTAAATTTTCCGGCAGATCAAATGCTTCTAGGACAAAATCAATATACTTTGTTCTTTTTGCAGCCATGGGACACGGTTTGATTTGCTTTCAGGTGAAACGAAACATTCCAAATTGCACTAGGAATGATCGTATGTTTTGCAAGAAAGCATTGCAGGGAGTCAGAAGGTAGATACTTATGTTTAACATAGACGAATTGTATTTTACTATATGCATTGATGTTAACGTTTGCCGCGAGGAACGTGCAATACAGAGAGTAAGTAAAATGGTGTATCTATGATCACTCTCAAAATATATTCATGTATTTGCGAATCCCCTTAGGGTATATTAATTTGACTAATCAGTCAATATCTCTCTATTACTTCCTGTATCTATCTATCACAAATTATTCACATTTCTCTTCTCAAGGTATCGATCTATATACTCTTCTTGTATATATATACAGCAGCCGCCTCTTCCCTATTGTCGTTTTGCATGTCCCTGCAGTATACGTATATCTAAAGAGAATATACAGATTTCAGTCATTTGTAAATATCGACACTGTTATATGTGACACTATTTAGAGTTGCATGAAAAAAAGAAAAAAAGGCGAGAATTAAATTAGGTGATAAGAATCTATCACGAAAAGACGATGTTATGTTTTTTTCTAACAAGGAAAAGTGGTAAAGATTTTATTTTCATTAGCGAAGAAAGTAAGGTCGCATTTGATTTATGTTACGGGGCGGTGAATAAGATATAGTCATCTGCCCATGGCAATAAGGAAAGTTTCAAAGTGGTCGAGTGGGCCTACAGGACAGAATTCTAAAAGATAAAAAATTAATTGGGTTGCGAGAAAAATGTCCGCTAGACAAACCGCAGAGTACCAGGAAAGAAAGATAAAACCCTTAATTATCTGCGGAGGTATCATTTCAGAAAAAAGCATCTGTTTTGTGTCGGAGCTAGCTATGATAGAAAAATTTTTTTATCGGGACGAATAATTGGCTGTGGATATCGCCAGATGTCCACCCACTTGTTTGGCGAAGGTCTCGACTGATTAAGTCCAGGTGAAATTTGGATAAGACTGGGATTAAGGGACCACACTGCGGGTCGTATTTCTTTGTTGTCGGGCAGAAGAAAGAAAAGAAAAGAAAAAAAAAAAGGAAGAAAAATTTTTTTTTCTTTGAGCAAGATTTTTAAACCGAGGCCAGTCTGGCCACACCCACACTGCTGGGCGTCCATTGGATGAATGGTGGCGTGAGCGTTAGGCGAAGGTAATCATGTGAAGAAGGAGGGGAGGCCTGTTGACGTCCACCTGAAGGGATCGGTGTGAGATACCACTGTGAGAGAGAGGAGAAACCCGTTGACACCCTCTGAGGGTATGGGTGAGATACCAATGAGAAAGGAAGAATTTGGGAGGACAAAACTTCCAATAATAGAAATTAATAATTCTTCCTAACCGAAAACAAAGAAAAAAATTAATGCGGACTTAGAATTATCAACGAACTTCAAACCCCGACAGGCCCACCCCGGTTTTGGTCGGCGTCCATATAAGCAGAGTAGCAGCGAGTAAGACGGCAGTTCACAGTTGACAGTTCGCAGCTGAGTTGAAATGAGTTGGGTTGAAGTTGCAGAGTGAGACCCCTCACAGAAAAGCTGACTAAGATTCCACGCAATCCCGACCTCAACTTCTAACCGAGAACAATTTATTTTTGAAGAACGACTTAGACTCACGCCACCGAGTTTTACGAATATCGGCTGAAGATACACCAAGAACCAGTTTCTTCTTAAAAAAACAACTTAAGATGTTAAAACTCGCCTAACAAACACAAAGTGTCACGAATCCATATTAGCGGTTTGGGAGAAAGACGCAGTCCTGTATTACTTTATTTGCTCTTACATATACTTGGGCGGTATTAACCTTGTTCGGACTCGGCTTGCATTACGTCCCGGCGACTTATTGATTTCGTCTACCTAAGATCAAATCACAACGTGGGTAGGTTAGACTAGAAATCAAAACAGTTACTTCGGTAACCAGACGTTGGAGGCGAGCTGGGAACGACAAGGCTGATGCCGAATCTAACCAGATTCCCATCCGAATCAGCAAAAGGTTAGAACGTCACATTTGGTGCCGCGACCAATACCAAGTCACATTGGTCGTCACAGGACAGGATAGGACGGCGACGGCGCGGAGACAGACGGGGTGACGTCACAATTGGTCACGTGACCAGGATAGCACCACGTACGCGGCCAGGCAGACGTCACATTTGGCGCAGCGACACTGGGGGATTTCACAACTGCTGCCGTGACCAGGATAGCACGTCGGGTGCAGCTAGGCAGAAGTCACGATTGGCGCAGCGACACCGGGGGAAATCGCAATACAACAAACACAGCACCGTTACGCTCGACGTGAACTCAACCGACAGACATCTTTAAAAAAAAAAAAAAAAAACTTCGGCAAAACGAACTTTAATCAATACTGTTTCTTTTGGGCTTATCAGATAAACTGTGACGCATTCACTCATTTCACAAACCTTGAATCCAAACGGTATTCACATCCATTTGTTACTCACTTCATATTCTTTTCTCTTGTATACATTTATTGTTAGTACATTAACATTTGCTTGTACATATATATTAGTTCTTGTCACTTTTCATTTATTACGTGGACAAGCATCCCGAGTTCAGCATTATTGTTGTGGGATATTTCGGGAGACACGTATTATTTCTTAACACAAACACCGACGTTACTAACGCCAGCACAAGTTGAAAAACATCAATTGAATAGATTTATGTGTTAGATCCTAGATTACGTCATGAAGCATTTAGAAAGGACATTTTTAAAGTGGCTCAATAACTGAAAGTTTTTTGCATTTAGACGTTTTCGTCACACATTTGTTGTGAACGTTGGCTTAGGAAAGTAGTAATTCCTCCAGGAAAAATGAGATTGGAAAAACCCCGGGCGTAGATTGATATTTTGGTAATATTCGATGGAGGAGCTCGCGGATTTTCTCATTTAATGAGTTTGGCATTTTAGGTAAAAATTGAGGTCAAATTTATTTTTGTGCCTCACTAGTGTATTTATTAACTTCTATTTGCTAGAATAGTAAGGAGACTGACCACAAATTCGGCATAAAAATGACACCATGCTCAAAGGAGAAAGTAATTCACTACGACGTTAATGTTTAGAGACTGCTTTAATAGCAAGGTCATCTACAAATTTTCACCATCCCTGGCTGTTCTTCTAAAACCTCAGTTTCGAATTCCTACTGACAAAAGTTATGGAATAAAAACGAAAACTGATCGTATTTTTCCCCGCTGTTCTTCATAATACACAGCATCTTTTTTCACTGGCTCGCTCTCGGGCCAGGCTTGTTTTTTTTTGCTGGTGCCGTGTTTTCCGTTTGCACCGGCGGTGAATTAGAATTTTCGCTCATGGTGACTGATAGACACGACGACTGAACAAATAAAACTTTGCCTTTTTCTATATGTGACTTTTTAAAATGCAGACATATAATGCAAAAAAAATTGTAAACAAGTAAATAAAACGACAGCGTGGAAAAATAAAGCCAATAAATACATAAGAACTAAAAGAAAGAAAATTGAAAATGGTAAACAAAAAAGGGGGAGGGTAAAAAAATATACATGAAGGAAATGGAAAAAAGGCGTACAAACAAATTTGCACAAAATAAGAACAAAGAAAATTGAAAAATTGAGAGTTTCAACAAATAAAAATGGAAAACCTTAACTGTTTCAAACTCAAGCTTGTCAAAACTTTATTTCACCAAAGCTCTTATCGTCAGGGTCAACTGGCCAATGACGTAAAGGTGGAACAGTATATATAGCCTACAACATACAAATAAACCATGACCACGTGTCTAAAATAATATCAACCAAGTAAATATATTCTAATAGCCAGCGTTTCCTATGTCTACACCTACTAATGTGTTGGACTGGTCAGATGGCGGTCCGGGTAAGAGGGATTCAAGTCAGTGGAAGGTGTTCGAAGGGAACCTGCAGGGGAATGGATTCCTCACTGTTCCCGAGACTTTGGAGGCGGTCGGTGCCAGAGTGATGTCTCTGATGACCACGGATATGAAGAGTCGTGGGCTTATTGGCGTCAGCAGAGTGGGTATGGAGGAGGCATTGGGGAGCCTCGAAAATGTGCCGAATGTTCTGGCGAGGGGAGGCGGTGCGGTGTGTGATCTTCTTGGCTCGGAGCGGGAAATCGGGCAGCTTGCTGGTGGTATCCTGTCGACGTCTTCGTTACGACTCCAAACGGAGTGCGTGGGAGCAGGAAAAACCAAAGTGGGGATGCGCAGCGTGCCGGTGGTCAGCTGCGAGGATCGGCTGGATGCTTTCTTTTGCAAGATTTGGACGGGTCGACGAGATAAAAACAGTCAGAGGCAGATATGACGTGGCAACTGGAGACATCATTCTCCAAGTCGTCCTCACCCGGCGGAGTTTTCAGGACATCCCTAATGTGCTAACATGCCGGAACGGAGAAGTGGTTGTGTTGGAGGGCCTTGTTGCTTGCCGTGTAGTGCTGTGGGGCACATGGCGGGGGGCGTGCCCTGGGAGGAAGCGGGAGGAAATTGCTACAAGTGTACCTGCGGCAACGCCAGCAGAGGGCGAAGGGGGCTCCAGGGAGTGCTGGGCTGAGGTGGGGTTTGACAGGACCTCCCTCTCCGAAACAGAAAGTTGCAAAGCAGGTTCAACCAGTATGGCGGGAGCGTTGCCAGGAGGTGGAGCAGCAGCAGCAGCATCAACAACGGGAATCAACAGGATCAGCGGAACAACTCAGGGAGCGGCCGAAGAAGGGACAAAAGCAGCATTCGGAGGAACAGCAGCCGATGGGAGAAGCAGCAGCCTGATGAGGAGATGGAGGTAGATGAAATGCCCCCCACTCATTCTTCTTTGAAAAAACTAGGAGACGAGGGTGATGCAGAAAATCCTACCGAAAAAACGTGCCGGGGTGAAGTAGGTCGGATAGGAGCGTACCAAATCCACATCCCTATCCGTACAGGGTTCGCCCAAACAAGCAGTGAACATTTGCCGAAAGCGCCAAGCCTCCCCTCACCTAATCGAGCTCCATCCCCCTCTACCTCCACCTCGCCTGCCAGTTCAATATCTACTCCCACTCATTCCTCCACTTCTTTCCCACCCTACCTTGCCAGGGAAAAGCAAAAGAAGAAAAGGATTTTTTCTGACGCAGAAAATATCTGCAGAGTGGACATTGAAGAAGTTAGAAAAGGGCATTGAAATAAAAATAAAATGTCCTTACTAGGGCTTTTGTTGAAAATGGGTACAGTAAACGGGAAATCTATTGAAGATCCTCAAAACTTTCTCGATACTCCTGGGGTAGTCCTGTGTAAGGGACGTAGGCTGGTACCTCAAAGTGTGGAGTCATATGTTTGAGGCAAGAGAAGCATTTCCTAACATTAGAATGCTTAAATTAGATGATCCATTTCTAAAGAAAAAAAAAACAATTTTGTGCTGGGAGGGTCCCTGTCTTACTCCATTCCTCACTATATAGGTATGTTAAACTAATATAACCCACGGACCCGGCGGAATTGTCCTGGAAGGATGGATGACGTCGGAATTAGCTAAAGGAGCCTAGGAAAATCCGTTGAGGTCCTCACTAACGCAGATTTCAACCCGGTATGTGAGTAGGTTAATTCATATTATTCTACTTACAGGAGTTAAAGGACGTCTATCAAGTTAGCCAGTCTGAATGCGAATGACTTGAGGGATCGGGGTAAGGCTGCTCGCCTACTAGGAGGATCTCTTGTCGTTCGGCGTGGATGCCGCCGCGATTCAATAGACCCACTTTGTTTGCAACGTCGATGCTCGTGTGCTATCTAACGACTTTGTCGTCTATTCAGCATATGGGAACCGACACGCCAGAGGAGTCTCTTTGCTGGTTAGTCGTACTCTTGATGCGAAGGTGGACCATGTGTATACAGATCCGAGTCGTTGGGGTTTACGCGCCCAACGACCGGGAGGAGCAGGTCTTGTTTTTTTCGGCAGTTGGGGCCGTTCCGGATGGATACAACGCGCCTAGTTTTAATGGGGGACTGGAATGCCATCCTTGACCACTAGTTAGATACGGGGCGGGGTGATAGCGGAGGGAGGGGCGATCGTAGCCTGGTTGATCTGATGGAAGAATTTGGTCTCGTCGATAGATACCGGGTCGATCACCCCGGGCAGCATGTGGAGGTGTGCTTATAACTGGCCTTCTGACCGGGTGGTTAGCTACCTGGATTGAATGTTACTTAGAGGAGACGAAGTAGACGTGTTACATTGTCCTACGTTCCACTAGGTTGGCTATTCGGATAACAAATTCCTTTGTGCACATGTGGCGTTAGATCGTAGGGCTAGAAAGGCTTGTTACTTGAAGTTCAATCTGTCTTTACTGGACAGGCGGGATTTCCAGGAACGGCTACCTATCGTAGTGCAGCGGAGGCTACTGGGGCGGTTATCAGGTTATCAGCTAGTTTTACCCGGACGGTGGCTGGGTGGGGTTCCCTGAGATAGCCTTTAGCTAGGGGGAGGCCCTGGAGAGTTTGACTTGCGAACGCTACATGGACCAGGTAATTAGACATAGGTTAACCAAGATGTCTTCCGAATCTGTGAACATGAATCTGTGAAGAGATACGACGAGGTTCCGATCATTACATTCGTGAAGTCAAAACCCTTGAGGAGCATAATCTTCGGCCTCTGATGGCATGTGCGAGTGGTTTCGGCGGAATCTCGTTAGCCGGTTTACCAAGGAGACTGGTCTCAGTGATGAGGAGTTTCGTAGCTATTTAGCTGACTTTCCTCGGCTTTCGCTGACTGAAGCGAAGAGTTGCGAGGGGGAGATCACGGAGGGCTAAGTCTACGTGGCATTGAAGAAATTCGGCAGAGGCAAGTCGCCCGATCTGGATGGTTTTCCTATGAATTATACTTGAGGCTGTCGCAGATCTTTGTCCTGATTTTTTTACTGTGGTGTTCAACAAGTGATTCCGGCATGGATGCATCCTCAACCGGCTCACTCTGATGAAGGTGGGCAAGGGCGTTAGGGGAAATTAGATGATTACAGGCCCATAACTGTGCTAAACACAGAGTTAAAGATTTTGGCCAAGATCCTGCAGGAGCGTTTGCAGTCAGTTTCGAGTATCTGTTGGGTCTTGACTAGTGTTGTGAGGGGCCAAACAATTCAGAGCAACCTGCATCTGATCCACACGATCATAGAGGTTGTAAAAGACGACTATGAGGCTGCGCTGACCAATTTAGATCTGTGCATGGCATTTGATAGGGTTGACGATCGTTACCTTGCTACTGTCCTGCAGGCCGCCGGATTCGAACCCGATCTGCCGCTGGATTTGCCTCCTGTATCGCTCCCCATGCTGTGGTACAGGTGAATTGAAGCTGTTGGGCGCCTTTGCGCTGTCTAGGTCGGTTTTGTCGCCCCACTTTATGCTTTGGCGCCCCTTCACCGTCTGATGGACAGGGCGTGCAGTCCGACCCTACGTAGAATCGCTGTTACTGGAGGGCTCATGCCAAGGTTTCCGCATACGCCGATGACGTATCTGCTTTCGTGTCGTCTCGCATAGACAGTGAGGCGGTACTGAAGGCGCTTGATCAGTATGAAAAGGTGACAGGGGCTACGATTAAACGGGACAAGTCGTCCGGCTTGGGGTTATGTGCCTGGAAGGGTGTCGATCTTCCGGAGCCCTTCGGTTCGACAGACAGTCCTGTCTACATTCTTGGAGTGTTGTTTGGATTCGACCTCCAGCTGGAGAAAAACTGATCTGAAGTACGAGCAAAGGTAGACGCGGACCGTCAGACTTGTCGTCGACGGAGGTTGTCCGTGAAGGGCAGGGCGGTGGCGTGTGCCACTTAGGTTTTCCCGATTGTCCTTTAACGATTGTCCATAATTCCTCTCTGTAAGGATCATAGGAAGCCGCTCGAGCACTCGCTATCCTCCATTTTATGGAGGGGACGCGGGCATCAGGTCGACTGTTGAATCTGTCTACAACGTACGTGTCAAGGGTGGCTAGGATTGCCACAATTGGTGAGCCACAAACTTGCTGATGTTGGCTTTCCTACACCGCGCATTGACAGGAGATTCGATTATGGCGCGGATTGTTAGGGATGCGTTACCTTTCCTTACTATCATTCCTCACATCTCGCGGGTTGAGCGTCATCTTAAACCCCAGGATCACTCGGATTTCCTTCGCGTGTGTCGGTCGGCTTTGTTTGCTGTTCCTCGGTCCACAAGGATATTACAAACCCAACTTTTAAGGAAAATGGGAGAAAAGGGACTTACGTTTATAATCAGAAAAGAGATGAGAATAGACGTTTTGGTGAATTTAACACACAAAGGCAAAATCAAAAAAGGCTAAAACAAGCAGAAACCTACCTAAAGGCATTCTGTAAATGGATAGCTTATCAGGGATTGTGAGAGATGGTGAATAGTGATATTTTCTGAAAACCTATAAATGATTGTATGCTGTGGAGAGCCATGAACGCCTATGTTCTCAAGGGACAAGGAACTTGGAATAATAACAGAGAAATGCAGATATAAATTTCTTGAAACATGTTCAGGGCATTAATCTCTGACGCCCAGTCTATTGACATTCTTATGCAAATAATTATTAATTCAGAGGCGTCAGATATTACCGAATTAATACTCTTTCCAGAATTTAATATCTTCAATTCTAGGTTCTTCATCTGTGTGCTGTCTCCTTGCAGGACATGGGCGATCATGGTTCTCCCAACGATCTATAATTTATGTTTTTCTAATTGCTTTCCATATGTCTTGGTAGATATTTCGCAGTATATCACATAGTAATCTACCTGCCATACGCAGGTGATAATTACTTTCATTCTCAATCACAGTTTCGGTCTGGCAATTTTAATCAACAGTTTATCAAAAATCAAAATATCTCGAATATATTGTATTTATTAGGTGAATATAAATTTAAATAATGGTTGGTTATGCTTCAGTTGATATTCTCTTTTTTTGAATATATTTATCCGTCTATATATAAAATTCTGTGACTTCCGTTAATCCATTCGTCCGTCACACCCTCGAAAATAGCCATACATTGACCGATCGAAACGAAATTTTAGGGAGAAGTCAAAACAGGTAAAGGGGTCAAAGTACTGTTGGTTTTACTAGACTACGTAGCTTAGTACAATATATTTTATTAAGTTTTTGGAAAAATTAAAAGTTTATTATTTAACGTAAAGCTCCCACTATTTTAAAAAAACAATTTAATAATTAAAATAACAAATACAAATTTAATAAAGATGCAATATTGCTTTTTGCATATCTTTTCTTGAAGTTTTATATATATATATATATATATATATATATATATATATATATATATATATATATATATAAAAGAATTCTGTTTCCAATTCGACCTGCGTTCACGAGAACTATATACAAATCACAAGGCAAAACACTTCAAAAAGTTAGAATTTGAATCCTGAAAGATATATTTACGCATAGCCAGTTTTATGTTTCTTGCTCAAGAGTCAGAAATACTAAGAATTTATTGTTCGCTGTTAAAAAGGAAAAAGGGAAAACAATACTTTAAAAATATCATGAGGTCCTATTAAATAAAATAAAATTAAAGAACTTATTAAACCGTGAAATAGGAGTTTTGTCAAAGTATATTTCCACATAAACTAGTTCATTCAAATTTCATCGATTAGTTTTCGTTTTAATAAATTCAACAGTACTAAACACTGTGAGGACGTCAAAACTCACATCAGCATGTTGCCAAAAAATTTTACCTCTTATAAAATGAGTTGACACGTGCAGGGAAAATTACGGCAATATTTTTAATCTTTTAATATTGAGATATAACGAAACAAGGGTTTTGGAACAATGTATTGATATTCCAATAAAGATGGGAATTAGAGAACATTCTACCTCTGAATTAATCCTTTCAAATTAATTAATATTAGCTGGTTATTTGCATAAACTCGCAGACATTTCGTAGCTGGGCTTTTTTTAAAATACACTTGGCCTGAACGTGCTTTCCTCAAGGTTAGATAAACAAAGGTCCGATCACTTATGAAAGGCATTTTGTTTAGACTTTTCATTGCCTAATGGGGCAGACGCTAATTAGTCTGATTAAAATGGGAATGTTTAATGAAGCGCGTGCATCCAGTAAATATAATTTTTTAGTAATAAAATTAATGTCGTACCATAAATTAAACCATCAAATTCCTTACAAATTTAATATTTTTTACGTTTTGGCTCCAAAAATATAGATTAAGCTTCAAAGATCGCGACCAGAAATCTGCATTTCTTATAAAGGTTATCTGATCACACTTTACTGTGAACCCTTTTCTGGATGAAGATTTTAAACCATATCTTGTTTGCTCAGATTTTCCACAATAAAAAGAAAATTGTACGGTTGGTCTTTGTTTATTGTTCTTTATTGACACTTTATATTGCACAGGTTGATAGAATTTGATTAGACCGTTAAAAAAGCATGTCTCTTCAAACACGCGTGTCAAAGAGCACTTATAGTAATGTCATAATTACATTGCATAATCTCGTGCGACAAAACATCTCGTGGTGAAAGTGAATTCTAACATCACTGATCGGCGTTCAATATTGTGATGGGTCAAACAAAGCTCAACGTAGCAAATACCGACAAGTGGAAACAAATTAATTTGAAAACGATGACTTTGAAGGGAAGAAAACATCTAGAGAATATAGTAAAGCAATGCGCAAATATTACCTCACAAGGCGAACATGTAATGAAATAGTTATATCACCAAATTATCAGAAATTAGCCTGATCAAGACAAATTAAATATGAACAATATTTATTCGAACAAAATGCATTAGATTGTTGTAAATTGCATGAGATAAAATAACAATGTAATTTAAATAACTCTTTTAAATTATGAAAATAATTGAACACATTGCAGGAGCGGCATTCAAATGTTCACGGAAATGCATGTTATTAGAAAAGTATGAAAATATGCTGACATTTTGCAGGGGGGGATATTGTTTAGCTTTTCTACACTTATCATTGAAACATGAACTCATCAATCTGATATGTCGAAAGCACATGGTCACAAAGGATAGCGTTATTCACTCGTATGCTTGTCGCACTGAACTAATCTATTCTCATTTTACATTATTCGGATTATTGACCCCATCTTTGTTGCCATATGTATCACAACGTTTCGGCCGATATACGCTCCAGCCTTCTTCAGGTGGTTAGAATGTCGAACTGAACCCTTTATTTCGTTCTCTGGGGTAGACTGTTCTAGTTCCACGTGTCACGTCTACTGGATGTCAGTTAGCATTTAAGGACACATGGCATAGTGGGTAACGGCGTTGGTTAGATTCAATAACAGGCCAAAAAAGATTTGTGAGTTCAATACCTGTTTAAGGCAGTTGAGAACTTGAGAGGGAGTTAATATGGGTTAACTTTTTAATATTGTCGTGGTGTCTAGACTTTTCGTTTCATATCAGATTAACCTGCGTAAATGGCATTTCTTTTTAACAAAATGAACAATATTAACTTTTTTTTCTGGAGGAAGCTTAAGATAACCACGTCCTTATCGCCTTGAATCTTGCAAACTGAGCCTATAAAGAAACTCTAACGTGTATCTTTATTTTGGTAGTAAGTTTTAAATAAAATATCTCACCTAAAGTTTGCGGACAAGTTAAAAAAATCCTCAGTTTTAGGCTAGATTCATTCCATATCTGGAAGATATCAACTCGGTAAAGTCTTACAGCTAAGACTGTTGCGTAGTCTAGCGTATATATAAAATATCAACGGTGTACATCTCTGGTACAGAAGAAGATTAAAATAATGTCTTGATACTGTCTCACGGTGATTGCGTTTACCACGATGATCAATACTACTTCGCCCAGTAGATTTCATTTTCAGCAATTATTCTTTTCGAAAAATGACTAAATTCAGTTTTATAAAACTTCATCAGTTCGTGATAATATAGTGTTGTTGCCATCTTCAAAATAAGTTAACATTTTTGTTCCATGGGATCAAATAACTACCAGTTTCAGCAGAGACAGAAATAAACTGCTTCTTACTTCTATTACTCCAAGTCGAGGAGATATACGTGAACATTGCACCAAGTTAACAATGCCCAGTTAACTATTAGTGTCTTAGACGCAGAAGTTGTATTGCAAGTATGGCAGCAGTGGGTGTGTCTGGAGAAAGACAAATCGACGGAGTCCACCCCTATACAGACTGATTTTTAATTCAAATATCGTTCTCTTAAACATTCTGGAAGAAGATTGAAACATACCATTTCCCCCAGACACTAATTCGAAATGCATGAACTCAATCAGAATGTGAAGTCGACATTCTGATTCAAATGACCACACAGGCCACCTTTATACGGCACGCATAGCTAGTTAAGTAATTAACCATTGTTAATTCATTGGTTCTTGATTCTGTGAACAAGCTAAACGCGACAATGATCTGGCATCAAATTAACACGACTTGCTTGTTTGTGTGAAAATGTATTAACACAGCATATGTATTTCTGTTAAAAGAAAAATCAAACGCCCACCGTTTCATCTTACGTTAAGTATTACAGTTTATCTTCAAGCGTGTTTCATGTTTTGCTAGAAAGATTTCCTTCTTCCAGCATCTTCCATGCAGAAGTACTTATTTTTCACTATTGTCTATCAACATGTGACACAACAAAACCTAGCCATCCTCGATTCTGGAAAATAAGTTTCACATAAATAATTGATATGAAGGGAAATGGAAAATGGAACTTTGAATTAAGTAAAGTTTTACTCTTATAATCTAACGAGATCTGCAGCAGCAATAACAAAGCGCCTGGTTTAGACTGCAATAAATAATGAATGTTCACTACGTATATCATCATATCGTTCCTATCTACACGAAACATCTACTCTTTAAGGAAGCCGGCATCTAAGAAGGATAGAGTATCGTCACTAACATAACCTACTGGCTTAGTGTGTTCTCCACAAATAATTGTAATCAAATAAATGTGTAATGTCTTACATGAAAAATAAATACAATCTAGCAAATCTATATACATAAAGTTGTAGCCTCAGTCGGTCTGCTATCAAAATCCTCTTCGGGTTTTGGAGATAGACCGACATAACCATATATATTCTGAAACTATATTACCTATGATACTTGGATAAATATTTTCCATTCTGATCAAACGATGTCTACGGGGTGGCACAACCTCACACTAATTTTCCCCCTTTAATTTAAATTAAATTTAAACAGGGGTATGACTCTTAGGGTAAATGGATAAGTATATATCATTTTTATTAAAGCGGCTTCCCAGGGTGTATAACCCCTCACTGATATTTTACCTTTTCATTTAGTTTAAATTTTAACAGTGGAATGTCTTCTACCCAAAATATAGAAGGGGAAAAACAGAAGATGGTGGTCACATCGGCAATATAAAATTGAGATAATATGGACGTAAAATTTAGCAAGACATCACCAATCAGTGGGTACTGCCATACAATAGATATTTGTTGCGACAATTCAACTGTCATATCAATGTTGAAATCTTCTCATCAATTCATCGAACTCCTACTAGGGTTTTGAAGATAGACCCTATAACCACAAATATTCTGAAACTACATGATCCGGGGTACTTGGGTAAGTATATTTCATTTAGTTCAAGGTGACACAACACTTACTGGACACTTTCCCTTAGATTTATATAGAATATAAATTTGAAAAAAATGGAAT
Organism: Acanthosepion pharaonis; assembly: GCA_903632075.3. NCBI lineage: Eukaryota > Metazoa > Mollusca > Cephalopoda > Sepiida > Sepiidae > Acanthosepion > Acanthosepion pharaonis. Next base: position 1,755,970 of record CAHIKZ030003733.1, read on the forward strand.
GACTCCTATCCAACATATACAAGGAGAAAGTCAGAAGATGGATGTCATATGGGCAAGATCATAATGAAACAATATGTAAGTATAGTTGAGGAAGGAATCCCCAATCAGTTTGTAGTACCTCTTAATACATATTTCTTGCGATAATTCGAATGCATCCTATAGATAGTAAAAACGTTAGGTCAAGCTGTTTCTGCACACACACTGCAAATGATTTTTCCTTTTCAGTTTAATTAAATTTGAATTTGAATACGGTAATGACTCCTATCCCAAATATAGAAGGCTAAAGCCAGAAAATAAATGGCATATCGGCAAGATCATTGAGTTACACTGAAATACATCATTTTTCTCCACATATTATAACACTTTTTTAAAATCAATTAACATTTTTTACAAAAATAGTGTGACACGCAGCAAGACATGGGTAATTCTGCTAGTTAGAGTTATACCAGAACATTACCTATTCTATTGTAATAGACTCCCCCACACATAAAAGTAGTAGTAGTAGTAGCGGTCGCCAGTTGGGCTCAGTGGTGTTGAGTGAGGCAGTCGATGTCGGACATTGAAGTATCAACCATCACAACTAGATTGCTGCGTCATTAACTATTATTGCAGGTTCCTAAAGTTTTGTACGTCGAACCTAATTTAGGACGACTTATTGAAATACAAGCCTCCAATGTAAAAACTACTTTACAACAGTTAGTGATAAAACTCATTTCAGTAAAATAAAAACAAACACAGCAAGGGTCAGGCGATAATGACTACGGATCAAGAAACACTGAAATGTTATTAGATTCAAAGTACTGAAATGTTACGTAATATCAGACCCTAGCAAGTTTTTGAATGATAACTAATCTCCACAGTGGTGAAAATAAAATCTAAAACAACGGATTTGGGGTTCTAATGAAAGAGAATACAATGGACCGAACATTTGTGCAACATCAACGACATAGAAAATATATCCGTACTTACAAATTTCAAACAATTCAGATTAATAGCAAATTGTGGTAACGTTTTAACAATCCTTATGGTTAAAAAAGAACATTACACGTCTATACGTCTTTTGAGTAATTTGTGAAAAGAGGCCTCTCAAATCATTAAACTGAGATCAAATTAACTTTGAGACACTTCATTCGTTCACAGCGATCAAGGTAACAGAAAACACAAAACAATCAAAACTTTTTAAGTCAATCAGAAGTGCGTGTTACATGCAAATTTATTGATCAGTAATTTCATTAGAAAACAATAATAAAGCACTGAATTCTTACATAATATCAGCACTCCTATATGGCAAAGAATGCTGAACAATCTCCTCTCAGATAAAGAAGATGCTTGATGCAAGAGAAATCTGAATCTACAGAATGATGCTGAAACTACAATGGACTGGTTAAGTAAGCAACTTCAAAGTTTTAGAGAAAAGTAAATAAAAAAGGACACTTATAATTAACACAGAAAGAGATAGTTGACATATATAGAGCATATAATGAGGAAAGGGGGCTTGGAAAATTTAGCACTCAGAAGATATACTGAAGGCAAAAGGGGCAGAAAAAACAGCGCATAATCTAGCTGACGGGTTTGGTAAAATGGTTGGCATAAAAGGGTTTAGGTGAGTTAAAAAAGATGAGAGCTACAAAAAATGGGAAATCGTGGATGTCCATATTCACCAACTTTTAGAAGAGTCACAGTACATAGAAGAAAAATCAGAAGAATTATGATCGGTGGGATGGGTTTAAATGGTTGCCTAATATGATCCGTACATTATTGGAATTCACGACGAAAACACTTATGGTTCTTTGCACATTTTGTTTCTTTTAATATCTGCTAATTGGCATGAAAATTGCGTTTTCTGCTAATGACGTGGAAAAAACTACCCCCACCCCATAAAAAGACAACGCTTTCTTCTTTATTGGCAGCAAATTCTGATACCATTTTATAAAGTAGAGCAGTGGTTTAGCTCTGGCTCTCCACAGTTTTATATTCAGATTAAACATTTTAGACTTTCATTTGGGAAAACCACGGATCTCGTTCGTCTACATCCAGCTATGTGTTATATAGAATGGTAGAATCGGTTCTCTTAGCGTTTGGTTTGGTTTGTTTTACAGCATATCTATCTCTATGGATTATATAATGCAGACAAGATTTTTATTGCTGTTAATATTCTTATTCCAAAATTGTATTGTAATAATTTTTTCTTCAAATATTCATTGCTGGTAATAACATTTTACAAAACTTTATTGCTTGTATTAAAACCAATTTTTACACTTTCATAGTGTTTTGACCCCAGTTTGCCCGTCAACTATTTGTCCATACCTAAAGCCCTAACAGGTTCTGCCAGCAATTAAGATGTGTTTCCACACTCCTGAATACCTCCCAATCAGAGTCCTTGCTGTCGGGCGTAGTTTATCGTCTTACCCAGAAAAATAGAAAATAGAAAGAATGAACCTAAACAAAAATAAATAAAAAAAACTGGAAAAGACATTGCAAGTAAAAGAGTCAAAATAAAATAAAGACAAACGAAAAGAAGGCGTTAAGAAAGAAAGAAAGAAAGAAAGAAATATAAAGAGAAATAGAATGAAACAGTGCTTGGTTGAATTTATTTAGCAGCATATCAACCTCTATGGGCTATTTAATTTCGGCATCTAAATATTCTGTATATAAATTTATACTTACAGCGCAAAAAGTATATTTTGTAGATATCTAGTATGTAGAACATAATATGTTTCGCTGGTAGTTTCACACACAAATAATGTAATATTAGTGTTGGTTTTACTATAAAAATGTATCTTTATACTTTTTCATTTTTCATTCATACTCATTTTGCTATAAAACTTAATTCTTGATCTTTTTCCTTTAAAAATGTGCTGTTGATTTTTGCTTGAGGATTCAATCTTTACCCATAACGATGAATCCTAAGATGCGCTAACACACCGGGTCAGGATGGATCTGTGGAAAACGACAGTAAATTGATAGTTCCCTGCTCCTCGGAACCTCCAATCGCCAGATCAGAGCCCCTGCTCCCGGATGTAGTGTATTGTCATTCGCAGGACAACCAAAAATGTTATGACGATTCACTGAAAAAAAAGAAAAAGTAATATGCGGTTAGCGTAATCGCTTGTGTCCTGATCGGCTATGTGATAAAGAAAAATCATAAATATCTTTATAAATACGATACCTCTAATTCTAAATCTGTGGAAAAAGGCAACCTGAAAAAAAAAAAAAAAAAAAAAACTTGACTATCTTTCACAAGAAATCTCATAGTACTTCTAAGATATTAAAGAAAAGGAATGTGCTGAGAATCCTGGCAGTTTTCGCTTTGAAATACTCATATATTAATGTTCGCTCAATACAATGCAAGCAAGGTACTAAAATGTTGAAGGTTATAGTTAAAAAGTTTTGATAAATAACATATGTGATATACATGAAAAAAATGTGTTTGCAAATTACGAATATGAGGAAAGGGATCAGAGGTAGTGATTGAATAATGAATTGCTATGAAAGGATATTTATTTTTCATAGATTTTACTGAAAAAATAATCTTAAATAATGTTTATTTTTTTTCTCATACAATAACAAACATATTTATGTAAAGTTTCTGTTTATATTATACTAGCAGTAGAGCCCGGCGTTGCCCGGGGATGTGACAGTAAAAGATAGATCAAGTATCGACCATCATGAAGACTGAAAAATAAAATTGACAAAGATTATTGTTTAAGGTTTATGGACACGCATGCCTTAATTAGTCATTTTTTTTTCATGAATTGGTAAAACCCAAACTCAAACAAAAACATTGTTTTCAATCGTTAGAGTCTATCGATTGAATAGAATTTTATTATAAACAATTGTCTTGTAAATGGAATTTTTAAAGCATTCTGAATGTAAAAATAAAGAAAAAAGTGTGCAAGACAATAAGAAACACTACCTGTAAAAAAAAAGTGAAGTTTTGTTGAAATCGGTTGAAAAATGTAGGAAATCCGATCCCATATATAAGCGAGCATACACACACACAAACAACCGGGGTTTTAAGTATAACTCGATATGAGTTGTCCCCCTTTCATTCTCGTGATGCCTCTTAATCGTGTTTTCAAATTAATTTTGTGCAAAAACAATTGTGTTTTTCCAATTTTCTGTTAGAACCACCGCAAGGTAATTTTACATAGTCCTGTGAAGTTTTGTTGAAATTGGTTGAAAAATGTAGGAAATCCGATCCAATATATAAACGTACAGACACACACACACACACACACACACACACAATCTCCTTTTTATAATAAGTAAGATTATTATATATAGAACAGCGGATAAAGGCGTTAGTTAGATCCAGTGACAGGACCTAAAGTGTCTGAGTTCAATACTTGGTTAAGGCGGTGGAGAACTTTGACAGTGGAATTAGCAGAAGATAACTGTTAACTGACATCCATTAGACATGACACATGGAACAGTGTACCCCAGTGAGCGAAATAGAGGGTTTAGTTCGACATTCCAACCACCTGAAGAAGGCCGGGGCGTATATTGGCCGAAACGTAGTGATAGATATGGCGACAAAGGTGAGGACAATTATCCGAATAATACAAGTAGTGTTATGTAAACTTATTCCTCATTCTGCCGTTATAATGAATCCGTACTTGAAAGTAGCGAACGTATTTCCATTTGAAATACATAAGATTAGACACAATGATCAAATGACAGGGATAATACATTTAGAAATTTCACATTAACTACGAAATTTGAATCCTACTTAACCGCCTCCTTTTTGCATCAATCTTTATGAAACACTTGGGATTATAATCCAGCAATGACAGTCTGTTGCAATCATTTACTGGGAACAAAATATAGTATTTTGTATTAGACACGAAAGGAAAATTGGGGAAAAATCGCTGTAATCCATTGTAATAAAGTTTTATCACGTTAATTTTAAACGATTTATTTGAACAAGTGTATAACATATAAGGTTGGTTTTATTTCAGAAAGCCCCCAGTTGAGGAGCGCACTGTATTGGAATATGATATTATAACATTGTTGTGTATTCAGACATTTTATTTTCTATTTACTTTTCTTCTAAAATAACTGATGTTTATTCATACCAAATTTCATCTTAAAAATCTTAAGATATTAATTTACACTGAAACGAAGAAAACAGCATATACTTTTTTCCTGGATTTATATTTATGAAACAGAAGATTTTAAGTGGATATTGAATCATTCCACATCAATAAAATACACATGCTGTACAGCGCAACATAAAGAATCTATTAAATGTTCAGTAATTTGGACAAATGCGTTCGAATAGAATTCACACTGGACTTTCATAAATCTTGTATGTGATCTGTCTATATTTAAAGGGGACAGATTTAAAGTAGGCTTGGTTAGCAAGATTGTATTGCTACGTCACTTAAGGCTGAGAAATGTGTTCAATCTTCCCTGGGCGTCGCCTATATTATTACTTGTGCCACATGTAAGCTACGCTTAGAAAATACAATTGTGACAATTGTATCTAAAGTAAAATAATTATAGATTATATATTTAATGATCTATTCAGTGTCCAATCAAAAGACATGAAAAGAATAAAGGTAAAATTTGTCTTCGAGAAAATAATAATGATCATGGTCAGTTGCCCAGTAGTTTTGGTAAATCAAAATTACCGTATTTCATTGTATATAAGAGATGCATTTCTATATAAACATATGGATAAAAAGTTAGTCTGCGTCTTATGTGTGAGGCATCTTGTAATGTAATTGTATACCCCAACGTCCAGAAACGACGGTCACTTATATCTTGTTCGATTTCATAATAATAATGGATTTTAGCAAATGTTATTATTATGTTTAAGATAGTAGTTGTCGGGGAAGAATCCTTTCGGAATACTGTTCCAGAATGTAACATTTAGGGGAAAGAATTCTGGGTAGAGTGATGGAATATGAAGAAAATGTGAATGAGTTGATTTAGTGTAGATTATCATACGGATCCCAGGATTGAAATTTAAATAGGTGTCAGTTTTGCTTCTTTATTTTTTTTTTTGTTTGCTTGTTTGTAATGAAATATTCTTGATTTTAATACTCTGTGTGGCTTTTGGAATGCATCTTTGGATATGCCAAAACACCTTTGGATCTCAGTTTAGCTCTTTCTGTCCTCTGTTTAAACATTTCTCAGATATTTAAATTTCCACATTTATTTCATTTTGGTATGTCTGATTTGCAATTCGAAATTTGGAGTTGTTTCTTACAGCTCTATTTTAATTCTTTTACTCGCTTTCCGTAACTAAATTCTATAGGAGTTTTTGTAGCTCTCTTTCCATGTCTGTTATGCATAGTGTCATCTGCGTTCATTAAAGTGTATAGAGTATACTCGCTATCGTAACCAAAATTAAATCAAGACTAAAACTTAATGACAAAACATCTAAATATTCGTATTTATTATCAAATCATGAAGTTTTAACAAATTCAAATTCACCTCTAACTTCTCGATTTTTTAATCTTCCACAAAATTACATGTGAATGACCTGAATTTCCCGAATTCAAGCTAAATGTACTAAATGACAAAAACAAGCATTTTCTTAGATATGAGAAAAGTAAATATTATTTTTTTGATATTTAAAAAAATAAATGATTTTAGGTCATTGCAAAACATAAATATGGCCATCGACATGACAAAAATAAATATTACCGTAATTTATTCCTTCTTATAAAATACCCAACTTTTCATCTTACGTTACGTGTTACAATTATATATTCCTATGTTTTTTTTTATCTGTAAGCATGTTTCATATTTTGCTAGAAAGATGTCCTTCCAGCATCTTCTATGCAGAAGTACTTATTTTTCACTATTATCTATCACCATGTGACATAACAAACCTATCCATAGAATATGCTATCATCAATTCAGCAAAATAAGTTTCACATAAATAATCGATATGAAGGCAAATGGAAGATGGAACTTTGAATTAAGTAAAGTTTTACTCTTATAATCTAACAAGATCTGCAGCAGCAATAACAAAGCGCCTGGGTTAGACTGAAATAAATAATGAATGTTCACTAAGTATATCATCATGTCGTTCCTATCTACACGAAACATCTAATATTTAAAGAAGCCGATATCAAATAAGTATACAGTGTTGTCACTAATGTAACCGTACAGATTTGGTGGTTTGTCCACAAATTTAAACAGACTAATGTTTAATGCCTTAGATGAAAAACGAACACGATCTATCAAATTAATGATAAAGCTCTGAATATTTTCAGTAAATTGAAAACAAAACCTACCAACAGTCTGGCTTTAATGACTACTGCTTAAGAAACAGTGAAATGCTTTTAGATACAAAGAGAAAAGTACTGAAATGTTACGCAATGTTAGTACTCCTGCATGGTAGTAAATGCTGAATAATCTCTTCACAGTTTAGTCTGAACAGAGAAGCTCTAAACTACTGCACTATAATTTTAAAACGTTATGTTTGCTTGGTTGAATTTGTTCAGCAGCATGTCAAACTCAATGCGTTAATTAATGCCGTAATCTAAACATGCTGTAGGTAATTTTATGCTTTCAGTGCAAAAGCTGTTTTTTTACATATATAGTTTGCATTGTGAGACCGTAACATACCCACAACATGGATTCTTCCAGGGCTATATAAAGTATGCAAAATAACACGAGAGAGAGAGAGAGCGACTTTTTGACGTTTATTCTGTCCGTTTCTTTCACCCCCTTTTTTTTCCAGTTCTGTGAGACTGTTTTTGCAGCTGTTTATTATTTGGACGTACTTTTGTGAAAAAAAATCCGGACCTTTTTATCTGTTAAGTTATTGTTTTATTCTTTTAATTTTTTTCTATTTCTTTTTTGTTTGTTTTGTATTTGGGCCTTAGCTCACATTTTTTTTCTTTTTTAGTCGGTAAGACTTTTCAAACCGGACGACTGCTTTTTAATTTTTATTTATTTTTAAAAAAAGACCAGTTTAGAAAAAAAAAAAAAAAAGCTTTTTGTTTATTTCTTTTATATATTTTTTAGCGACTTCAGTCGCCTTCTTTCTCCTTTTTTTTTGACTAGTATATTTTTTCTTTTAATTCATTTTCTTTAGCGGCGTTAGCCGCTAAACTTTAATTTTTAATTGTTGTACATTTGTTTGTTTGTTTTGAAAAAAGAGAAGTTTTTCTGGTTTTTCTTTTTTATTTTCGGCTGCCTTCGGGCGCCATTTTTATTTTATTTTTAAAAAAGTCTTACCTGTTTATTTTTATTTTCAGTCCTTTTTTGTCTTTTAAGTTTTGTTTGTTTTAATTTCCTGGTTTATCCAGGCTTTTTTTATTTTGTTTTTTTTACCCAACTCCTTCCCTGTTTTTTTAAAAAAAAAACCGCTAGTGGTTGCTTATAAACCTTTTCATCATGGCCGACGAAGGCAGTCGGTCCAAAGTGAAAAAAGACCTCTTTGGGAAGGTCGACAACACCAACCCAAAGGATGAAACTAAAAAGCGGGCTGGTAAAGCCCAAAAGTTAACAACAGCCCCAAAAGCTATCAACAGCCCTAAAATGACCAGAGTTCCTCCGGAAAAGGAGAAAATGTTGCCCCTAAAGACGTTTCCAGTGGAGTCGCCCTCTTGTTGGAAGTCTCCTCCGAATTGTATTCTGAACATGGCGGATTTCCTGGACAAGGCGAAAGGTTTTGCCCATCTGGTGAAGAAAGATGGCTTCGTCGATGATGTCCAGGAACTCGGTATGTTCGCCAAGAGAATAGTGACCGTTTTTGTGGTCGACAAGAAAACCAAAAAGATTTGTCGCTCCACGAAAGACATTGTGATTAAATCACTTTTGTCCCTGGGGGATAAAACCCAAAAAGAGTCATTAAAAGGTAGGGGATTTTTTTCATGTGGGACATTCTGCTGCCCACACCAGAAGATTGCCTGGCTATGGCCAAAAAAAGAATTAATTACCAAAGATCTCATTCTGAGAACAGAGTATGAGGGCCGCAGGCGGACCAGGTGGCAGTTTTTGAGGTTCCTCCTCAAATTTCAGGAGAGCTTCTGGCTGCATTTTTTTATGCAGTATGGCCAGATTTTAGGAGCTCTGACAATCTGAACGGGGATGGACTTTTGATATCATGTTGGATCAAGAGGCCTTCAAGTCCGTCCCCAACTGTTTGGTTTTGGGTGACCGGAAAATGCCGGTCATTGTGACTGGTAGGCGACCGACTTGCTGGAGGTGTGGAGAGACTGGTCACCTTTCCTCCTCCTGCCCAGGGAAGAAGGCCCCTGGAGTTCCGGGTCACAGGTGACCAAAATACCCCCTTGGCCGATAAGGTTAAATGGCACCTGTAATGGGTCTAGCTGCGAGACGGACCGATGGGCAAAGTCCCTCGGTTGGGTCTAAGCCCACATTGCCCCGAAACCGACGCCTGCCACTAGGTGTGGTTAAGGAGAAGGATTGGCACCGTGGTTAGGGGCAAGGGAAGAGCCAAACAGCGGTTCCTCCGTCCCAGCATGACTCCAGGGACATCATCACCTACAGCCCCATTCCTCTACCAGCGCTGAGGGCGACGCCTCTGCATCTTATGAAAGGACGGCAACAGAGGCGCAAAAGTTGAACGAGCCGAATAGATTTGAAAAAGCTAAAAAGAAATTGGATGCAAAGCGGGAAAAGGCAAAAAAATCGTCGGGGGCACCGGCCCCTCTATCCTCTGCCCCTGTCTTCCCCTTCTTCATCTAAATCTAAGGAAATTTCACCAAACCAGCTCCGCCCAAATCCTTGTCAAACTCACCTAGCAAATCCATACATTCACCTAAACCTTCACCAGTAAGGACACCTACAGGGGTGGACCCCATCAACCACTCCAAATCTCACGCCTATGACAACCCAGTGCATTCACCTCATAAAAAAAGAGTCAGAAGACCTGACACACTAAACATTTATTTCAGAAAAAAAAGAAAAAGTCAAACCTCCATATTTCCCAGGGGAAGACGTCTACCCCGTTTCCCGGGACCAGGCGGAGAGGGTGTTTGACAAACGCGAAATCCAAAGGATTTAAAACTTTGGAATTTCCAAAAAATATAAACAATAAAGAGGTGGAAAGGCCTGAGAATTTCCCCTCCGCCAAGAGGGTCTTAACAGTTATTAGAACGGCCGGGAACGCGGGAGATTTGGGGCATGATAGAGGAGGCCCAGTCATCTCTAAAATGGTGCCCCCTGCTGCATACTTATTAGATCCCGATTCGGACGAAGCCAACCAAAACTAAAAGGAGGGTCCTGGTTTCGTTCACCCATCCCTTTATAGAGCATTAAAACTCACATACCCTTCGGACATCGGCGGTTTGTCTCAGGACGATACCGTCGAAAATGAGATGGCGTCGGGATCCATGGGACGAGCTGTGGGTGTCCTCACCCCAGCCATGTTCTATCCTGAAGGGCAACCCTAATCGGCTTCACGATGGCTCTCTGGTTAGCAAGTTTGAATGCCCGGGGCCTGAGGTCCGAGTCTCGCAGGGCGAGGCTCTCTCGTAACCTTCAGCGCCTCGGGGTGAATATATGTTGTTTGTAAGAGACCCGGTTTAATTCATGATCGTGAGGACATACTGTCTGGGGGTTCGCCCTTTATTCAGCATGTTTTGATGGTTGTTCGAGGGTGTCTTTGGCCAGTTTGCAGGTCTTTGAAGGCTGCATGAACCCTTGTTCGCAGATCCGGCGGGCAGGCTTTGCGTGCTGGATGTTACCATAAAGGATAAGCATCTTCGTCTCATTGGGGTTTATGCGCCCAATATCCAAGCGGGCCTGCTTTGTTTCTGGCAGATCGCGCTGTTCTTGACGACGTCTCGTCGGGTACTTTTGCGGGGGATTGGAATGCCGTCCTTGACCCCGATATAGATCGAATAGGGCACAAAAAGGCATTTACAACCCGGATGTGAAACCATTTCGGGACTTTATCGATGGGTTTGATCTTGTCGATAAGTTCCGGAATGAACACCCTCGGGAGGTAGTATGGACAACTACTAGTGGCAGCTCGGCTCCTGGCTCGCTTGCGAGCTACCTGGACCGAGTCTTAGTTAGGAGAGTCGATGTAGGGCTCTTAGGCTGTCCAAGTTTCCATTATATAGTTTATACGGACCATAGGGCTTGTCCGGGTCCGTGTAAACTTAGATGTAAGGTTAAGTTTGGCTGGTTACTGGAAATTGAACTGTTCGCTTTTCAGTGGTCAGGGTTTTACTAACAATCAGAGGAATTGACGGGAGCGGTTGTGGGAAATGCCTGGTGGGGCAAATTAAAATCTAAGATTCGTTCGTTTCTGCCGACTTTAGTCGTCGGGTCTAATTTAGATAAATTAGCGGCGCAAACGGCTTTAGAAAAAAGTTGATCGGGCCGTGAAATCCCGTGTTAGGGGGGACATAGTCTTAGCTAGGCAGAGTTGCCTTGCTTATCAAGAAGGACCAAGCTCTGGTAGTTAAGGTTAAAAGAATGTCTTCTGAGGCAACGAATATGGCCGCTGAACTGCGTGTAGGGAAAATCGAAACGCGGCCAGGCGACATTAGCGTGCGTCACATTACCGGATAAGCGGACTGTGACTACAAACGCGGGCATATGTGAGGTCTTTCGAGATTACAGGAGCTTTTCACCAGGAGCCCGGTCTGAGTTGTGCTCAGTCTGACGCCTATTTATTGACTTCCTGCCCTCGCAGAAGTGGCTAGGTGCGAGGGCCATAACAGAGTCGGAAATCTGGGAAGCGCCACAACAGGTTGGCCTGGATAAGTCTCCGGGATTAGATGGTCTGCCCTACGAAGTTTACTTGAATGATGTACAACCACTGGATGAGGCAGGGGTCTTTACTCAACGCTTCACCAGAGGTGTCATCAAGTTGCTTGGGACAAGGACGGAGGGATGGGTTAGGGAATTTCGCCCTTAACGATGTTAAACACTGACTTAAAGATTTTGGCGAAGATCTTGGCAACCGTTTGCAGCTTGTCCTGTCTAGTCTGATTGGCCCTGAACAGACTTGTGCTGTGAAGGGCAGGACTATTCAGGATAACCTTCATATGGTACGCCTGATCTTAGAACAAGTCGACAGTGAAGCCGCGCTGATCAATTTAGATCAGTCCAAGGCCTTCGATTTGACCATCGATTTCTGGGAGGCTGTCCTTTCGGCGGCCGGTTTCGGAGTCGACTTTCGCTCCCTGGATCCGTCTCTTGTATGCGACCCCGGTGCGCTGGTGGAAGTGAATGGGGTAAGATCGAAGCCTTTCATTGTCTCGCTCCATTCGTCAAGGTTGTCCGCTATCGCCTCTGCTTTACGTTCTTGCGTTGGAGCCTTTCCTTCGCAAGTTAAAGGCGAATCCGGTCCTACGCGGTATTTCGCTGCCTGGTGCTAACACCTCGGCCAGGTATTCTGCCTATGCTGACGACGTTTCGGTTCTTGTGTCGAGCAGAGCCGAGATTAACGAAGTCAGTAAGCAGATCAGTGGCTATGAGATGGTGACAGGGGCCAAAATCAACCGCGATAAGTCTGGGGCTTGCGGTTGGGTGCGTGGAAGGGAGTTTCTCTTCCCGGACCTTTCCTCTGGACGGATGGGCCGATCAAGATACTCGGCGTCTGGTTCGGTCCTGATCTCCAGTTGGAAAAGAATTGGTCGGAGGTACAGGGCGGCCGAGGTCGCGGCTAGTCTGTGGTCTCGGAGGGACTTTCCCTGAAGGGAAGGGCGGAAGTTTGTGGTTCCTACATCTATCCGATACTCCTCTACCGTCTTTCTGTGCTTCCACTCCCGTGTGCCCGGTTAACATCGTTAGTCAAAATATTCTCTTTCTTGTGGAGAGGCAAGGCCCACATGGCATCTCGCGAGATCTGTTGCCTTCATCCCTCTGAGGGCGGTCTGGGAATGCCTAGCATTGAGATTCGTCAATATATGCTACGCATTACCTTTTTTCTCGACCGAAATGTCGCGGTTTGGATGAATTGGGCACCTTTTTGGAAAGAAGATGTCCGTAAACATTTCCCATCCCTGGAGAAGTGTGCACTCGTGCGAGGAGGAGGCCGGTCGTACTCCTCGTGGAAAGTGCTTTTATCGTGAATGTCGTCGCGCTTTGAATGGTGGTCGTCGGTTGGCCTCTCCGACGCCCAAGCGTTGTCTCGTAAGGCATTATATCGTGTGTTAGTTAGGGGCCGTTCAAGATGATCTGATTGACGAGCTCGGTCTTACGAAGCAGGAGGACTCGGTTTGGCCTTGGGCGCCTGGGTTGAAATGTCTCAATAACGATGAGGCATCACTCACCTGGCTGATGATTCTGGGGCCCTCTGGGTCGGCAAAGACTTTGTTCAATGGAGAAATATCCAAACTGTCGTCGCTGTACTGGGAATGTCGAGACCATTGGTCACGCCTTTTTCAGTGCAGTGCGGTAGTGCTGTTGTGCAAGTTTTGTTGAAGGCTCCATGGTTCGCATGCTGCAGGGAAAGTTTTTGTCCTGGAAGCCAGTTCTGTTTGTAGCAATGTGGTATCGCAATTGACGAAGGCTGAACACTATGTGTTTGTTGCTTACTAGGGGTTATGCGAGTCGTGATTTGGACGACGCGACAGAAGGATTCTATGAAGGCGAGAAGTTCACCTCTTCCCAACTGATCTTGTACGAGGCATCGCTAAAGTCAAGATTAGGACGGAAAGGCGGCGGCTCCATCATCAGAATTCGCCAAAAGGTGGGTGAATCTTGCGCGAATGTGTAGAGTTGACCTAGAGTGGCATTTAGATGTCGGTTAGGGCCAGAATATTGTCCTAACAGGGTTTAACTTTGGCAAACCACCCAGATATTAGGTTAGACTAGGTTTTGTTTATTTAGTTTTTCCTTTCTTTTCCGTTTTAACTTAGCTAGGGTATGTAGCTCATTGGTCCTTTTATTTCTGTCCCTATTTTTACTTTTGTTTAATTCCCCATCCCTCCCTCGTTAGGTGGTTAGTGATGTCAGTTTTCTGGTGGATGGGGCGCCTTTCGTTTCGGGTGTGTGTTTCGTATTTGTTGTTGTGTATGAATGAGTGAGTGTTTGTGTGAATGCTTGATGGTCTGAATGTCTACTTATTTGCTTAGTCCCGCATAATTTCTGTGTGACATTTCTGCCACATTCATAGTTTGTGGGGGTTTATTACAGTTTTGTTTAGTTTTAGTGTAAATATTTATTTCATTTTGTAAATACACATTTGGGATTTTTTTTAAAAGTTGTTATTTTTATGACTCTCCCCATGAACAATATTTGTATATATGGGAACTAGTTAGGACGTCATAGAGAAACTGTGGTATTATGGTGGACGTAGTAAGAATGGTAATGAATGTGATGTTTGGTGATTGGTTTTTATTGTTGGAATGTTTAATCAGTGTCTGTGACTAGCTAAGTTTTAGATTAATGAAAAGACCGTCATTTCCCCAATCCCCTTTTTGGCCTTGTGCCTTATTTGTTTGTATTTTTTGTACAAAACAATAAATATTGAGAGAGAGAGAGAGAGAGAGAGAGAAAAATATTGGACACTAGCACATAGTAAGCTCCACTTACACTATCTTTGTAACTTTTCTGTTTAATATATCTTTCTTACCTCTAATCCGTGTTCCGTGTTTTCCTTCCGTGGTCCCAACTTTGTGTCCACATCAGTTTGTTAAAAATATAATGTATCTCTGGTAATTTCACTACAAAAATGTTTTGTTTTTCTTATAAAATATATTGCTGATGGTTTTTCTATAAATGTTTTTTAAATACGTTTTTACTGTTGTATTCATTGACATTTTGCAATAGAAAAATATTTTACTGTGAAAATGTACTGTTAATTTTCCTTTCGGGATTCTTACAAAAAAATGTGTTACGCCGAATGGCACGGGTGATTCAGATAGTTAGTGATAAAGCTCGTCTGGGGTCAGATTACAGTGTAGACATTTCATTCGTTCTCAGCGATCAAGGTAATGCAAGATACAAAATGTGTCTATTTAGTCTTTGTATTTCAAGCAGCTGAGGGTGACTTATACAATTTAATTGATCAGGAATAACAATAGAAAGCAACATAAACGTACTAAATTCTTACATAATAGCATCCCTCCAATATGGCAAAGAATGTGGAACAATCTTCTCTCAGATAAAGAAGATACCTGATGCAAGAGAAATCTGAATCTACAGAACGATGCTGAAACTACAATGAACTGAATAAGTGAGCAACGTCAAACTTTTAGAGAAAAGTAAATGAAAAAGGACACTTATAATTAACGCAGGAAGAGACAGTTGATATATATATATGGCATATAATGAGGAAAGAGGGCTTGGAAAATTTAGCACTCACAAGATATACTGAAGTCAAAAGGGGCAGAAATAAAAACATCGCATAAGCTAACTAACGGCTCTGGTAAAAATGGTTGGCATAAAAGGATTTAGGAGAGTAAGAGAAATAAGAGCTACAAAGGATGGGGGATCGTGGAGGTCCATATTCACCAACTTGGTCACGATTCATAGAAGAAAAAAATCAGAAGAATTATGATCGATGGGATGAAATTAAATGGTTGCCTAATCTGATCCGTACATTATTGGACGAAAACATTTATGGTTCTTCATACATTCTGTTTCTTTTAAGATCTGCTAATTGGCATGACAATTTACGGGAATTGCGTTTCCTGCTAATGACAGGCGGGCAAAGACTTTAAAGAAAAAACAGAGAGACAACTCTTTTTTTTTATTGGCAGCAAATTCTCATAACATTTTATGAAGTAGAGCAGTGGTTTAGCTCTGATTCTCCACAGTTTTATATTTAATCATTTTAGACTTGCATTTGGGAAAACCGCGGATCTCTTTTGTCTCCATCCAGCTATGCTTGAAATAGAATGGCAGAATCGGTTCTCTAACGGTTTGGTTTGTTTTACGGCATATCAAAATCTATGGTTATTTAATGCCGACAAGATTCTATTGCTGCTAATATTTTTTTCAAAGACGATTAGTGTGAATAGAGAATCGTTGAGGAGTAGCGCTAAACCCCTGCACTATAAATTAAAAAAAATATTATGATTTTATGGTTGATTTTTTTTAGCAGCATATCAACCTCTATGGGTCATTTAACGCCTGAATTTAAACATTTCGTCCATAATTTTATACTTTCATTGCGAAAGGTATGTTATACAAAAAACGTATTATTGGTCTTTTTTTAACTATAAATTTTTTTTTAATACTATATTTAGTGTTGTATAGATTGTTATTTCCTATAAAAATATTCTCGGTTATTTTACTATATAAATGTATTTTAAAATTTGTTTAGGTATTCACTATTAGGCATTTGCTTTTATCCTGACATGGACCTGTGAACAACAATATTTAATTGATGGTTCCGCTCTCTTCAAAACCCCAATCTCCAATTCTGTGGCCTTGGTGTCAGCTGCAGTTTATCATTATACCGTAACGACCAAAATCTCATGACAATCACTGACAATAAAGAAAGCCCTTTTATG
The DNA here is from genome assembly GCA_903632075.3 of Acanthosepion pharaonis. Taxonomy (NCBI): domain Eukaryota; kingdom Metazoa; phylum Mollusca; class Cephalopoda; order Sepiida; family Sepiidae; genus Acanthosepion; species Acanthosepion pharaonis. Next base: position 1,772,382 of record CAHIKZ030003733.1, read on the forward strand.
AACATTCACAATGTTGCTGATGAAATAATCTTAAATTAAATCTTTTTTTTGTTTTTTTTTCTCACACCATAAATTAAATAAGGTTTATCACATTAATTTAATTTTTTTTATTTCAAAAG
>CAHIKZ030003733.1:1777500-1790000 GCA_903632075.3 Acanthosepion pharaonis
GCTGAAATTTTCTATTATTTCCAGTTCCTTAAACTAAACTCAAATGTTCCTTTTTCTAAACTCAAATGTACAGTTTCAGCAATTCGATAACAACTCACCCAATAACCAACTAATTTTTTCCACAACTAACTCATTAAAGTATAAAAATCGAGATTTATATGGAGCATTCCAATTACTTTCATATCTGGTCAGAGATGAGCGAAAAGAATTTAACTGAATATTATTTACTCAAAGACAAATCATTAAGTGAAATATCTTATGGTGATTGTTAAACTTATTATGGCGATATTTATTTACCCGTTTTTACAAGAATAATCATTGTTTCATATATACAAGAGGAAGGGCTCGAAACGGTGCACATTCTCTCCTGATGACCCCAGTTTAAATATAAATTCGAGAGGAACACATCAAAATTCAGTGAAGTCATATGCCGTAGAGAAGCTCGGTGGAAGTGTCATTGGCATGAGGAGCATTACACATTCAGCTCGCTTCAGGTGAGTTTCAATTACTTTCCAGCAATTTCCTTCTACAAGACTAAACGCTTAAGCTTCTATGAGTTTTTAACGGCATATCACCTTATTAGTCATTTAATGTCGAAATTTATTTTTTCTGATAGCATTTCTGCATATATATCTATGTGTAGACATAATTGCCAGAGGCGCTGAGGTGTGTTTTATGTTGTAGTTTTGTTGAAGTTATATTTTGGAATACAGTTCGGTTTGCAGAAATTGCAGGATATATGGGTTAATATCATGAAAGTAGTCTTTCATGTTTGTTGAAGTTGTTTAGCGGCATATCAACCACTATGTGTTATTTATATTCTGAACGCAACTGTATGCTCTCAACCACAGAAAAAAAATGGAATATTTGTCATTTTTATTATAGATAAGTATCTTTTGTCATGTCCTCTATAGGAAAAAAGAATTGCTAGTATTTCTACCAGGAAAATGTATTTCTACACTTTCACAGTTCTCTTTTTGTGCGGTTGCGTTCACTAGCTGTCCATACCCGGGACTCCAACAGGTGCCACCACGCATGGTCAGGTTGGACCTGGAACCAACAGTAAATAACAGATAGTTCCAAGCTGCCCCAAACCTCCATTCTGCCCATCAGACGCCCTGATGTCGGATGCAGTTTATCGTTATAACCAGAACTAATAATCTTAAGTAGAATATATATGAGATTTACATTTGTCTGTGCAGCAATGAAACTAGCCAAAAATAGAACGTAGATAAAACAACTAGCTTCACGCTTTTCGAAAATGCTCCTTTTGTTTTCTTTGCGTTTTATTCCAGTTGCAGACTGCTCTTCTGGCATTTTTGTGTTTCTGTAACACTCCCAAAGTCAACATATGCTATACAGGGTACCATAGGTAAATTGACGCCATTTTTATTTTTCATTGCGCGTATGTTATTTTTTTATTTTGTAGATTCCACCTTATAGTAAATTCAATTCGGTAGCGTGTGTTAGAAAAAGAGCACCATGACGCAATTAACCCTTCCAGAAAGTCGGAAATGGCATGCTGTACTGCTTGGCAATACCAACATTTTACGGAGTTTGTCAATCTGAAGACAGTGCAGAGGATTCGAAAAGAGTTGGATGAGTCTAATGGTGATTATGAAGATACGGCAGCTTGGAAAACTCACTCTGATAAGAAAAAAAGTACTTCCGGAGTTGTTGGTGAGGGACTCAGTCTCAGCACGGAGGTCTACATCAAATGCCTTGAGGAGGTAATGTTGCCCTGTGTCAAGAGTGGGGATGCTGGAAGATCCCCTGTCTGACTACAGAACCTTGCACCATGCCGCACAAGCAGTTGAATCCAATGATGACTGTCAGACTATTTCTGCGATCACATCACCTCTTACATCTCGCCACCTATCTCCCAAGACTGTAAACCTTTTGAGTGTTATTCCTTGAGCACAGTTGCGCAAGAGACCAACAAAACTCTTTGTAACCTTAAAGATGAACGGAAGGCAGCATTCCCCAAATTAAACAAGGTGACCGCCCAAAAGTCTTTGTATCATCAAAATTGGCCTGAAGGCAAGGATTACGGCAGCATTCACAAACTTAAACAAGGGGACCCTACAAAAAAGATGCATGAGATTTCGAAGTCGTCTGGAGTGTTAACCAATGGAGATTTTATTGAATGAATTTATTCTTTAGTATTTAAAGTTATTTTTTTGTGATTCTGGTAAATATATCTGTTAAAATGAGATGTCAGGGTTATTTTAATTTTTGCGTAATTTAAACGATAATTTATCCATCGCACTTTGTATACTGCAAGTAGAATGAGATAAAGTAAGCTACAGTTTATGTGTGAGCGAGTTTAAACTTGTATCTTCAAGTTCACTATACTAAAACCCTCAGGCACTATGACTAGTCATTTTGAGCTAACACAGACATCAAATGAATACGAAAATTAAGGTCTTTTTAAAACTCTGATATGGTTTTCAGTCAATTGCCAACGGCTTTATTCGATATTGTGAAGCAGTCCCCTCCTTGAAAAAAAAAACAACTGTGTTGAGAGTTGAATCCGGGTTTTTTGTTATGGAGTCCTCCCTCCAATGAGGCTATTGTAGACTTCACTTACTATAAATTTAATAGGAAAAGTAAGCAGCGGGGGAATGGTGATATAGATTGTTATACTGAAGCTGTTAGCAGTTCTTTTTTGGCAGAGAGGAACACGGACAAAGCTATGCCGAAGAACAGAGTTTCGTCCGCTTATGCCTGTTCTACGGGGATTATTTGGCCAAGCCTACAGGCATTGATGACCCACGTTAAACTCTGTCTTGTGCCACATATAACCCTTGTGGTGGTAGTGGAGGGATGTTAAATATTAACGGTGATATAGACTGAACGCTGGTCAACCAATACATATTCCCAATTCGGGTAACACCTTTCTATTGTATTTACTGGTCAATATATTATTTATCTGGAACCTCTCCTTTTGTTATTCCCTAACCAATTACTTGGTCACAACAATTTTATATTTGGAATCTGACATTCTAACTACGTAGCCATGTGCACTAAAACGTAGATATAGCCAGGAAATAGAATTCTGATCTTCAAGGTAGATGAGCAATTTCAGTTTAAAAACATTACCAGGATAAAAAATTTATGAATTTCATTTTCAAATTATTCTTATCGAATATTAAGCTCTGCAGATATCAAATGTGATAAACTGCAGAGGGTTTATTTAATATTTCTGCAAATATTTCTTCTCTCTAGTGAATATATAATTTAACAGTGGCAAACTGAAAGTAAATCATAATTTCAAGAAAAACAGAATATATTCAACAGAAAGTAGTGTGCTTTCAAAAAAGAAAAGTACGCACGTGCGGCATAGAAAAGAAAACGGTTACTCAAAACCAATCTGTGTCGATGTCGACCGCAATAATGACTAAGAAGACGTAGGCCGTGGTTAGGTCATTCTTGTTCATGTTGGCCATTGTATTATGGATCCTCCTTTTCGACTATACACCAAACGTAGTAGATTAGTTGTTTGAAAGCCGAAGGAAAGAAGCAAATCTTTTTGAAATAGCAATATAAAAATAATTTTCATCTACGAAGAAAAGGATTAGGTGAGGAAATTTTAAAGATAATCATAATTATTAGCCTATATTTACTAAGATGGTACCTATCTGACGTTATTAAATCCTACAAGAGGAAAGGTGGATACCAGAATGGAAAAACAATATTATGTTACGCGTTTCGTCTTTCGAAACTGTATTTTCAGTCTAATAATAGTTTTATAGATGGTGCGCGTAGGTGGAGTAATGGATAGCGGCAATTAGAGAACAGAGTTCGAATTCCAGTTAAATACATTACATAAAATTACCTGCTAATAACCTTTGGAAATGTATGAATCCTCTACTCCTCGCCCTAGGTATGGGTAAATCGCAGGACAAACCGGATTCTATAGCCTTGGATCACAACTGGTCTACCGAAGACAGATAGTGCAAACTACTCCGGAGAAAAAACAATCTGCGTCGTCAGTCATGTATCGAAAGATAGATGATCGCCTACGCGTGTATCACGCATGGCAAATAACAAACTTATATGTTTGGCTGTGCTAAAATGTTCTTTTTGCTTAGTAGAAATTCAGCATCTCTAGCTTTTTAAAATGTTATTTTTCCTATTTCTTCAAGTACATCAGTGTTTGCCTTTAAAAGGACATGAACACTCTCTCTCTCTCTTTATATATATATATATATATATATATATATATATATATATATATATATATATATATAATGTGTGTGTGTGTGTAGAGTTCAGCTGTTTCGCTTGAAAAGAGTCTGTCATCTATGGTGTTGTTGACTTGAATGTGTACTTTTATAGTTACATACGCTCTACCCCTGATATCGAGTCGTTATTCCATAAATATAACATGCATCAAAAACCATCATATATATATATATATGAACAGAGAGAGAATAAAAATGATAAAAATAAACAACTCCCATAAGGGTCTGCCTCATGATAACGTGAAAATTATTTGGCTGGCAGTCGTTTTCCGGTCACTGCCCAGTTGAAATTTGATTATATATATATATATATATATATATATATATATATATATATATATATATATATATATATATTGTTGTGTCGTGTATCTTGCTAAGTAAGCATTTTTCGACCTCTGTTCTAGTTGGTGTCCGTTTATCATATGAGCTACCTGCTCATATGCAAATTTTACTAATTTGCATCTCACTACATCTCCCTATAACGGAGGCCTTATGCCGCGTACTTCTTGTACTTCTTCTTGTGCCCTCCTGAACATCTTCCTTTTTCTTTCTCCTTTCCCTTGGAGATCTAGATCTATCGTCTTTCCTATAATCGAACTGTTCCTCTCCATACTCTGGTCTTTCTCTTTAACTTGTCCCATTCTACTTCTTCCTCTTCTAACTCATCCCTCTCTACTTCTTCCTCCGCAGTTTCATTCTGCATTAACTCTTCTGTTACGTCAATAATGGGCATCTCTGAAGGCATTTCCTCATCCGATTCTTCTCCTTGGGATCTTATTTGGTCAGCATGAGATAGAACACTGTTCCCATTTTCTTTATTTAATATTGCAGTATTATGTCCTTTCTGCATAATAAATTCGGCTGACTCGGGTTGCATATTTCTATTTCTTTTGTACCACATCTTTTGATTTGTGGCACATGACGTAGTCAAAGGGGACCTTAATTGTCTGCCTATTAAGGCAGATGGACTTTCCGGCCTGCCTGCATGTGGAATTGTTCTGTAACTTAATAACAGTCTTGATAGGAAAGCATCGATTTCCTCCTTCTGTTGCAAGCATGCTTTTATGCCCTTCTTTACCGTCTGGACCATCCTTTCCGCTGCCCCATTACTTTGAGGGTGGTAGGGAGGGGTCTTGTAAGGTCTGCATCCTATTTTTCTTAGCCATTCATGCAAATCAGCATCCACAAATTCTGGCGCGTTATCAGTCACCAATATTCTCGGTGTCCCATTCCTCGAAAATATTACTCTTAATATTTGTTTTACGGTGGTATTTTTTTTATCAGGTACTCTCACCACTTAAGACCAACCTGAATATGCGTCTACTAATATTAATAAAAGTCCTATACCATTGACATAGGCATGGTCCATGTGTACTTTGCTCCATGGTTCTACTTCTTGGGGCCATACATGTATTTTCTTTTGCTTAAAATTCCTGATTTCTCTGCATTTTTTGCATCTTTTTACGTAGTCTTCTAAGTCTCTTGAGTACCCCGGCCACCACGCTTCCAATTTTAATCTTTGCGTAGGTGCCACTCCACAATGTACGTCATCGTGTACACTTTTTATAACATGTCTCCTCTGTGTTTCGTTTCGTTGAATTTATTTTTAACACGTCATTCCCCAGTAGTCGATGCGTTTTTCGGCAATTTGTAACTATAATGGGTACTATTTCATATTTTCTTTTAGTTCTATTGAACCTTCAATGTAACCCATAATTGCTATAATCGAACCATCAAACTGACGCAATTGTACGTTGTTTTTTTTAAAAACTGTTTTCCCATTTTTTCTCACAAATTTCTGGGTACTATCGTGACTATCTGTGTCGATTTGCATTTCGACAATACAGTCGTTTATTTTCACTTTTATTTTTGTATCTCCATTCTTAGATCCAGTATTTTTATATTATCCTTTTTACATTAAAATCTGTCTATTTTCATCCTCTACTCTTTCCACATTTTTCGTTTTACATACTTCTTTTGAAGTGATTTTTTTTAAACACTTTGAACATGTTTTTCCAAAGGCTGGGCATTTTTCTTTTTTCATTTCATGAATTTTTCCACAGTACGCACAATTTTTTTCTTTTTGTTTGTAGCGTATATGTTTCAACCATTATTTCTTCGTAGGATTTATTTTTATTTTGGCTGTAGGTATGTATTAACTCCTGCTGTTGTATAATTTCTATACACATATTCAAAGGCATGTTTGTAAATTGTAACTGTTCCATTAACTTATATCTATGTGCTGAATTATGCATACCTTCAATTAATCTTAGTTGGATTAATTCTTCTTCCGTTGTCTGCTCTCCTATTCCTAGTTTTTCGAATTCACAGTATTTACTCGCACTTCTTAACCGGTGTAAATATTTTACTATCGGTTCATCCACTTCCTGCTTCATTGCCATAAACTTGGTCCTTTTCTGCAATCACCAGTCTTTTTCTTTGGCCTCATGTTTCCTTTTTTAATAACCTGACTTATTTCTTCGAAAGTCATTTCTTCTAGTTCTCGAGGGTAAAACCATTGTAGCAATCTTCATAATCGCTTCACAACCAGCGGTAGCCATAAACAAGTCGGTGATTTCATTTTCCCCTCCTTTGTTTTTGTTGTCTTTCAACTTTTACATCTTGCATTAGCAGCAAAGCGACGAATCCACGTATCTACGTATTCTGGTCTTCAAGGACCAAAGAGTATCCTATCGGCGACGCCATTGTTGTGTCGTGTATCTTGCTAAGTAAGCGTTTGCTCATGTGCAAATTATACTAATTTGCATCTCACTACATATATATATATATATATATATATATATATATATATATATATATATATATATATATAAATGCTCTGTTTATAATAAACAATAAATATATATCATCTGACAGGAATCGAACCAGTGTCTACGACATTTCTTGGACATTAAGATCAGAAAATATAATTAATGCTGTTTATTATAAACAGATCATTTACTTAAATAATATTATCTATAAAAATAACGGTTAAACAGGAAATATTTTTGAGCTTAATTCGTTTCATTATATATAAAAAGTAATGTAATTCAAGAGTTAAAGATCAAATGCAGATCATACGAATAAATTAGAAATATAAAATAAAAGTCAAATAGGAAAAGTTTATCAATTCGACATGTTTAAATTTTAGTAATATTTCGTTAGACATTGAGAGGAAGCAGAGAAAAAGAAATAAAAAGCAAACTTTGGCATTTTCAATTTTGATTGGGTCGATTCCCATTTGGAGAGTCCTTTATCACGTGCATTCAAACCGTAGATAAGTTTATATTTATGTATGTTCGTAAAAATTCTAATATGTCTAAGCAGGCATCGGATGGTAATGTTTATTTGTAATTGTGTATATGTCTAGTGGAACTTATGGAACTGTTTTTTTATATATATACTATCACTGTGTTTCATTTATTTATATTTTGAAACTGTTTTACCGTCTATTCTTTAAATTCCTGCTACAGATTCATGTTATTTCGTCTGTGTTAAGTAAATCGCTTGTCTTCGAAGTAGCTTTTTGAAATATTATGTAAATATAAATTATATTGTTTAAGTAGGTATTCAAAGAAATATGGTGGTGTAATTGTTTTAGGCATCTGTTTATAGCTGTTTTGAATTTTATTATTAAGCTTTCAAAGTAATTTCTCCTTAACAAATGATATTCTTTTTTTTAAATAGGGTGGTATTATTGAAATCAAATATGTGTCCAGCAACGTTCCTGTTCCATACGAGACAAGTTAGCACATTTTAACCCTATGCAAATCTCTCCACTGTTCGTAATGATGTCTCCCCCACGTAAACATGCATTTCACAGTTGTAATTTATCCAATTATATATACATACATACATACATATGTGGGACCATGCATCCAGGCAGAGAAAGAAAGGCAAAAAGGGAAAAGGAAAGAAAAGGAGAAAGGAAGGAAAAAGTAATGCGAGACGGATCATAGGCGAACACACACACACGGCTTAAGAGGCAATTAAAAAAAAGGGTTATTTTGGATAAGTGGCAAATGCTGAAAGGAGTGTCATTACAATGACAATGAGATTGAGTGGGTAGGGAAGTGTTATCTAAACTATTGGTACGAGAAGGCATCTTACTATCAAAACACAAGCCACCGGCCAAGAGAAAAATTCCAGCGAAAATGTTATTTCGATAAAGGGACGACAATAAACAGGCGACAAAAAGAAGACTTTTGGACTGATATGAAAATTAAAGGCCACCTGCGAGCAATCATTGACCGACTTTCCTACTGGCCTGCGCGAATGGAATTGTGTTATCAAGAAATGTTCGCCAAAGAAAGTCCACTTGAAAACGTTAGATTTTGATAATTGACAAAACACGGGTGTAGCTTGGAGCTTTAGCTGGATATGGAAAATTAAAATCCCACCCAAGCCGTCTCGCCAGTTAAGCTCTTTTCGACAAAACAGACTTTTGCCCTGCGATAATAAAATTTTGTTATCAGACACATGAACCGAAGGAAAATGAATGGAATAAGAAATATTTTTATTTCTGCTTGGAGACGTCAGGTTGACTGAAAACTTGGAGAAAATTCTTTCTGAGACCATGTCGGAAAACCAGCTGTCTGATGAATTGGCGATAAACTGCTTGACAAACGCCACGTGTTGAACAAAGAGTTGTCATATTATCCGCTCATGATAACGGCGATTTAATTAATTTTTTTTTAGTTAAGCAAGGTATTTCTTTTCCAAAACAAAGCCGCGGGTTGTTCACGCCCGATTAAGACGTCATTGGTCAAGTGGTGGTCACATGACGCAAGACCTCATTGGCCGAGAGTGATCACGTGACGCACGAAGAAGACTGTCAACGCCCCCATCCAGAGTATAAGTATGAGAAGCCGCTACGAAGAAGTGGGGAGGGCAGTTCACGCCCCCTCAGAAGCATGGTGAGAAAGTGGGAGTGAAAAAAAAGTTACCAAAAATGGAATAGAGTAGAAAATCCCTAACCAGAAATAAAAGAGGTGGATATGTATTTAGAATTATCGAGGAACTCCCCGACGCCAACAGACCCAACCCGGTTTTTGACAGCGTCAATAAAAACGAGTCCCCAACAGGCAGAAATCAGTTCAGCCCCGGACGGCAGAGATGAGTGTCCAGTAGTTCGGACCCTGGCGGGCAGAAGTTAGTTCGGACCCTGGCGGGCAGAAGTTCGAGCCCTGACGGCTGAGATGATTGTCCAGTAGTTAGTTCAGACCCTGACGGGCAGAAGACAGTTCGGCAGGGCCCTGGCGGCAGAGATGATAGACCAAGATAGCTGACCAAGATTCACGCAAAATCTTTTGGACTCTTCTTCAACCAAGAACAATTATTTTGAAGAGCGACTTAGAACCAGACCACAGAGATAAGTTTTCGACTTTCGTCCAAAGACACACCGAAACACAAATTTCTTGGAGAGCAGACAACTTGAAGCGTTAAGACTTGCCTAGCGAAAGCGACGTGTCACAATCCACAGAACGGGTCGGGGAGATAGATGCAGTCCTATGTACCGAACAACTAGACATAAAAAAGTTTTTACCTTTTTTTTTTGATACTTTGAACTTTTGAGTTTTTTTTCTTTTCTTTTATGCATATTTTGTGTTATCACCCCCGTTGAACTCAATTTACATTACGGCCCCAACCCTGTTTGATCTCGTCTGTCTAAGATCAATTCACAACGTGGGTAGGCAGACTGGAGATCAGTGCAGTTACCTTGGTAACCAGGCGTTGGAAGCAGGTTGGGAACGGCGAGGCTGATATCAAATCTAACCAGATTCCACCCGAATCACCAAAAGGTTAGAACGTCACATTTGGGTGCCGCGACCGATACAAGCCAGTTGGACGGAGTACGAGAACAACAGACTGACGCGACAGGCGAACGTCACAACTGGTGCAGCGACAGGGACGGAGCAAGCGAGGAGCGAACCGCTGGTAGATCAGATAGAACATCACAGTTGGTGCTGTTTACCGGGGGACGTCACAACTGGTGTCGTGACGGGATAGGAAATATATGAACGGCCACGTCACAACTGGCGCCGTGGTAGATCAGGATAGAACGTCACAGTTGGCGCTGCGACCGGGGGACGACGTCACACATACATACATATGAATAAATCCTCGAACATTAAACGCTTGTAATAATAAAACAGTGTTGTTATGGATATAGATATACTTCAGTCTTTGGCTAAACTTACTTTGGAAGATTCTAAATATTGTTTACTTCAATATATTTGATCTTAAAAAATATTTTCAATTTAAAACTGCATTCATGATGTCGATTTTTTCGTCAACATATTGCAATTAATTTCTAAAATGTGTCTCGTTTTATTCGTATAATTTATTTAAATTCATATTTGTTCAATTTATTTATATTTTGAAAGAGTTTTACCATCTATTTTGTAAATTCCCGCGATAGATTCCTCTTTATTATTTTGTCTGAGTTTATTAAACCTGTTTCCGTCTTTGGAATAGTTTTAATTTTTAATATTAAATGTAACTAAAGACTTTATAATTGAAGTCAGCATTGAATTTGTAGGTATATTTCTGTGTATAGATTTATCAGGATCAATTATAATAATTTATTTTCGAAATCTTGGAAACCGTTTGCTGCTCTGTATCAAATAATTCAAATATTGGAGAAGTACATAGTATTTTCAAGAAAAGTATTTTACCAGTGTATTTGTTAATATTTTAACAGTTTGTAATAAAAACAGATTGTTTTTCGCAAATTTGCATAGAGCGGTTCATAAATAAAATAATGATGTTGATTAAAATTTGTGAAAATTGTATAATTTAAGCAGATATACATTGTTCTAAAAATTCTTTTAAAATTGTACTTATTTTTTAATCATCACATTTCAAGCGTAAATTTCTTCGCTTTACTCAGTAGTTTGTTAGCTCAGTATGGCTGATGTAATACCATATTTTTATTGATAGTTATAAGAGTTTTAGGCCACCTGTAATACCAGGTCTTTTAGCACGACTTTACTTGAAAAATACGACACCAAAATCATACTCCATACTCGAGAAATTTTTCTGACAAGTTTAAGTTCAGTAAGTTATAGTCTATCCACAATTCCCTTTATATAATCTCTTTATCTGTCTCTCTGTCTACACACACGTGTATATATATATCACTGGCGACTCTAGGCCATGAATGTTTGGTTGCTCATTGCAATTTTTAACAAAATATGCTATCGGTATAACTTAAATGCAAAGATGATTACTTAATTCAAACTAAAATATATAATTTTTAACAATCTCTGTGGATGAAAAAACATTCTTTTGTATTTTAATATTGTAATAATTCTGTAAAAAAAACAAACACTTATTTTAAAAAGATATTCTATGAGTGTAAGAAAAAAGAGTGAAGACAACGTCTTTGATATGTTTGACTGTTTATTAGGGCTTTTCCATTTTTATTGTCTTATAGCCTGGACAGAAGTCACTGGTAAAAATAGGAATATTTTTTCTTGGATCAGAAAGTTAAAATGTATAATTCAGTCACTGAGACTAAAGTTGTGGATAGAGTTATATTTCTTTTTTTAAAGTCGGAAACATTGTATGTAGGTCAGTATGCGTGTGTATGGGCGTACTTAAACCTAATAGCCCACTCACGCACACCACGCAAATTATAAAAAAAATGTAATTCTATCAAAATCTGAGACATAGTCCCTTCATCCATCACATATTACGTTCCAAATTTAAAATCTATACGTTTCAATTCAAACTTCTGAAAAAATCTACGGTCCGTTTTTATTTTTAAAAAACTTGATTTTAGACAAGGTACTAAGTAGTGAGCATAGTGTTAATAATGAATAACACTGTCACCGATGATAACGTTTTAAATCCAGCTTCCGTTATCGGTATGAGAAAATTTGGCATAGGATTCAGATGTTTTCAACTAGACTGCCCATTCCTGGTAAAATCAGCAATACATTTCATTAACACTTCACTCATACGTTAAAACATAGACATACACAAAATTATTTTATTTTAAAAATTTAAACATACATTCCAAGTGACTTGGTTTTATGGTAAACTCCTGGAGTATCTTGTCGTGTAATTTTTTTCCGTTCTAAATCGGCAAGAATTTGCTTCTCAATCGAAATACGAGCCATTGAAGACAAGCGTTCTTCAAACATTGTGCATCTTAAAAATGACTGAATTCTGTCTAAGGTTGAGAAATTTCTTTCGTTTGCAACAGACGTGGCAGGGGTGGCTAGAATATATTCACTAACCTCC
>CAHIKZ030003733.1:1800000-1875000 GCA_903632075.3 Acanthosepion pharaonis
TGTAATTAGCCATTATAAATTCATTATTCGCATATTCGCATTATGATGTAATTCCTCGTATTTTTAGGGATGTAAAGTCTCGTTACCAGAAGTCTTTGAAAAACTGTTCTTTACCTAAAATAAAAGGTAATTATTCATTTTTATAAATATATAATGGATTTGAAAAAAATGTTAAATTTCTTAATCAATATACACAATAGTTTTTATAGTATGACTATTTTGTTAGATTTTTAAATATATATATATAGAGAGAGAGAGGAGTATAAAGGGAGAGAGAGGAATAGAGAGATAGAATAAGTGATTGCGCCAACATACAGTATATGATGGGAATTGTGAATAAACTGAATTTAAACCATTCACATGAAGTCAACTTTTGTTTGGGGTATGAATTTGGTCCTGTATTACTCCTGTAAATTCGGGCTAACTGACCTGATATTCGCGAGTGTCTAAATTTTCTCTTCCTCCTCCTTCTTCTTCTTCTTCTTCTTCTTTTCTTCTTCTTCTTCTTCATCTTCAATAAATCAATAGACTTAAAATCATGTCTTTCCATCTAAACAATGACTTTAATCACAAACCGTTTCTGAAGGATTTCGTGGGCAAATAATCTATAAGAATTAAGTGGTTTGTCAGCTCCGTTACCATGACTCATTTTCCGCGACAAACCATAGCATTTTTTTCATCTTCTTTTACATTTTTTTCAAAATTATTAATCTCCTGTAATGCCAATAGTTTTTCAGCAGATTCTGCTATGGTTTTTAGACTTCTACGATCAACTCTTTTAATAAGAGATAAATTTTCTGTCTGAAAACAAGATTATCCTTAATGTAGAATGAGACTTAAGTTCAGAAATGATATCATGACATTTTCCACTGTTCAAATAAAATAAATAAATCACACATTTTTTACATAATTAAATCCCTTAGAATGTTGTGGCCTGTAATTGTGAGAGCAATTTATTATTACTGTTTTTATTGTCGTTGTTTTTTATCCATTCCCAAGTCCCAATGAAATCCCTCATGATTATCGCTCCAGCGCCTGTTTCATTATTCTTGGAGACTCCAGCAATATATATATGTCCAAATCTAAAATCGCATAATCAGAGAGCATAACGGAGTGTACTGAAATGTTCGTCGAATCTGTAAATAAAAGCACAGATTTTAGAATTTTAATTAGATTTTTTTACAGATTACCTGTTCGCCAATAAAGACGAAGAAATCACACCATTTGTATCTAAATGTTTCAAAGTTCAAAATATAGTTTCTTTATGCATGTTTATTTTTTAATCGGAATTACCCCAAGCAAGGCAATAATGCTACTAAAACAGAAGGCGTGAGTAAAAATTCGGGATAGAAACATTAATGATGAGAAGAAAGGCAAGCGGGTAACGAGGGGGTCAATAGAGAGAAAATTACATTGCATTCAAATTTTTGTAGACTACAGTTGGCTGGAAACCAAAGACACGGAATGAGTTCCACAAGCAAGAAGTACGAGAGAATAGACTGTTAGCTTAAAATTTACGGCTACATCTAGCCAGCTCAGCTCTAATTTGGTGAGATCTCGACGACAGTCTAGTGCTGCACTTAGAAAAAAATATAGGTACCATAACAAAGAGTACTTTCGAATAATTTCCATGAGAGTCTTTAGAGAAATATTTACAGATTTAACATTACGGTGGTGGGAAAATAACGGAGAGCTGATCCGCCAGATCAGGTCAAATAATACTGCAAATTCTTCAGTGGAACTTATGAAGGAACTCAAGGTAAATTTCAGGGGTACCAGACCATATGTGTCAGCAAAATTCTAAGCACAGGCGAATGGGAGGCATATAGGTATGTAAGTTAGTTTTTGGATATTAAAATGTCTTACCCAACATAATGAACCGGCGTTCTTAGCAAATGAACTAGCAACGGATTCAATTTTGTCTTTCCATTTCATATCAGCAGAGAACGTAAGCCCGAAAGGTTGTAACGAATCCCTTTCCTGGAGGACAACATCAGCCATGCTGATGGAAGACAAACAGGGGTCTCTCAGATGAAGAATAGAGAGAATCTTATTCTTGGTGGCCTTCATCACAGTTAACTATGGACTTTAGGTCGTTTTGGACATAAATGCAATTTTGGGCTTCTCAGACAGATAAGGCTTACTATGCGACAGGAATAATTTGTTGTGACATTATCGTAGACACCAAGTTGAGACTTGATGTAATCAGGAAGGTCGTGAGAGGAAAATCTAAATATATCTAAACTGTTACATATTAAAAAAAAATAATCTTCTGATATTTATAATCATTTCTGTGCAATATATATATATATATATATATATATATATATATATATATATATATATATATGTGTGTGTGTGTGTGTGTGAAAAGTGTATATAAATATAAATAAATATATATATGAATAATTATTTATATATTATATGCGCGGTATTTATTAGAAAACGCTTAATATCAGAGAGAGATATATTTGTTGGATAGATTTTCCATGACCCTGGGCTTTTTTAGACAAACCTAGGTCACAAACTCACATCTATCCAACCAAATATATATATATATATATATATATATATATATATATATATATATATATATATATAATTATAAAGTTACTAGTCAGTGTTAAATTAGACACTGAAAAATCTCTAAAATACTGATCAAAGCAAACATAAAAAAAAAAACCATAAATAATAAACATTTAACGTGTGGAGTGTTCAAATTTCCAAAATTAGGACATCAGAAAATTACGTTACAATGGTTTCAGAACAGATTTTAGAAGGGACCAGAAACCCAATTCTAAACTGGAATCACGAGATAAACATCTACACCTGTCCAGAAGATCGGGGAGGTTTTTAAATAGGACGATAGGGAAACTTATATACTCCTTTTCATTTATTTTCATTGTAACTAATTCTTTAGACATAAATTTACAGTTCGCTAGCATATTAAGGAAAAAAAAAATTAAAAAAAACTTTATCCAGAAATGTATTAATTTCGTCGTAGTAGTTGTTGTTGTTGCTGTTATTATTATTATTATTATTATTATTATTATTATTATTATTGAATATATGATAATCACTTTCAGGAAGGAAACATCCCAGAGGTCAGTTATGTGCCATATGTGATACATGCTTAGGCAATCATATATATTTTGATACATGACTGACGATCCAGATTTTTTCCAGTAGACCAATTGCCATCAAAGGCTATAGAGCCCTATCTGTCCTTGGAGGGGGGACAGGATTCTTACCTTTCCCAAGGGTTATAGTACGAATGTAATGAATTCGACTGGAATTCGAACTCGGCTCTCCGATTCTTCAATCCGAGCCGCTATCTATTTTTTCACCGTACCTTCTTCGAGACAAATAGAATTTCCAGAAATTTAAGCTTATGGTCAATTTGTTTGCTGGCACTATGTTGTCAACACAACATCTATATTCAGGTGGAGTAGCAAATCATTTTATTTAAAAGTGTCTGAATTATTGTCATTACGTTTTTTTTTTATTGAATAAATACATTTTAATTCGTAACGATTTGATGGGAATCGCTAATTTGAATAATACAGAATAATTTGAAGATCTAATGATTATTTATATGATTATATCCGCACGCGCCAATTATTTAAGATTTTTTTTCTTTTTGAAAAAATTAAATAAAACGTTTCGCATGACACTTTTCCCTATATGCTTATCATTCGGGTTTTATGATTCCATTTGTTAATAAATATTATCTCTTAATATTGAAAAATAAACCTACGTTTATTTTTAGTGGTTATCAGCAATTTCGATAATTAGCTGAGAGAAACGAGGGTAGTTTTATCGTAGGAGTTTGTCTTGTACTGTATTCTAGATTTATTATATATAATTTACTAATATTTAGCAACGTAAAATTCGAAAGAAAGTTGAAGGTTTTATGACGCATATTGAGGATAGAAGTAGTAGGGAATCTAACACTCATATAACACAGAGAACGTAAGACAAGCAAATGGAAACAACATTTAATTTGCTTAAGAGTTTTATGTGAATGGTAGAGTTATTACTTGATTCGTTTTCTACGGATTATCACCCCTTTGCAGGTTCAGTAAATCCAGAAATTTATTTTTGATTTTAATTTTTTTTTTTTTGAATAATGATAGTTTATTGATCCAATTTCTATTAATTAACCCATAAATGAGGGAAACGTAGATTCATAGCATCCCCCAATGATATTGACACGTAAGTAAATATACCGAGCACATGTGAAACTAGAACATGCCTCTGCGTTGAATTCCGCTTCCCGCACATCCAAGCTTACAACACCTAGTATTCCCAAGGCTTACTAATTAACCCATAGCGGGGGATAGAATATATGAATATCTATCCTCATATTGGCGTATTGGCGCGTAGTGAATATAACGAACACAACGGAAATAGGACCTCGGCTATCCTATTAACAATTCCGACATACCAGTAAAACCTCCGCATATCTAAATTTACAGTACTTGTCATTCCTTAGAGGTCACCCATGTAGGCATTGAACAGACTCGATGTTGCTTAAGTAGGTTGATCGTGCGGAAACGGGTGTTTCTACCTTGTGTGAATGGATGACTAAGCAAAGGCAGAATGTGTTGTTAGAGTCAAAACATGGTTTATAGAAAGTATAAGAGCTTAGGGTAAGCTATGATCACACGTGTCCTACGCGGACAAGACGGATTCAAGAAGAAGAATCATTGAAACAACGTTCTATGAATTGAAGCCCCAGATATTAAGATTCAATATATTAACTAATATTAACTATAAACTTTGGTAAGATATTCTATTATATTGTATGATAAGATGGGAAGAGAGCATTAGATGTATATGTAAAATTCTTTTTTCCTTAATTAAAAGGAACTTTTGACCATTATAACAATAGCTAAAGCAGTTGCTATAGTTATAAGAATGATCATGAACTATTCAGTTGAAAAACTTCAATTTGCTTCGATTTGGGTAACTGGCTAAATATCAGCTTTTTGAATAGAAGTACAACTCAGTAAATCATTAATTCATTACAGAAAGTGTTTAATCAATAATAACTCGGCGTCATATGCGAAAATTTTCAAGCATTTTATCTTGATTTAATGAAGCGCATTACGTGGACTACTTCTATCTTGCGGATAAGATTACTTTAAAGGAATATTTTAAAAACTTGGCTCATTAAGAATTCGATCGATATGGTTGTTGTGGATATCAATTTCTTCATGTATGCGCCGGTATTCTCTGTCAGTATATCCATATTATTGATTGTAAATGCAGTCAGTAGCTTGCAGATAAAGTTTTTTTGTTATTTTTTTCTTACTGAGACCACATTTATCAGTCAAAGTAAAAGCTTCTCAGTGGTAGGAAACATGTGTCAATATATTTATGATAACTATATTTGCAGTCATTCTGTAACAGATGTCTGAGTTTGATGATTTTCCGTAAGCTCTGGTTTCTTTTGAGTATATACTCATATATTATGACTGTTAAGTTGTGAATATTATAAATGTTTTTTTTTTCTGGTACACATTCAGTTTTTCGTTCGTATTATTAAAATGTTGTATGAATATTATCAGAATTGACACCGAATAAACATCGATCCCTTTTTTTTATGGGCAAGTTAAACTCTTAATAAAAAGAATACAATATTCAACATGGAAGAATGTACGATGTGTTGCGGACTAAATAGGGAAGATCACGAGTATGATATAAACACATGGATCAGTTTAATCCGTTATATGTAGCCAAAATATTGCCTAAAAAAAATTTATATATATATATATATATATATATATATATATATATATATATATATAGAGAGAGAGAGAGAGAGAGATTTCTAAGAGGATAGAATCCAGATAGAGCTCTATGAACAAGATAGAGCAAGAATATAGTATAAAAAGACTCAAACATAATTTCATGTTTACAATTTATTACATTGGAATCGTAATAACGATCGAATTCATCATACCTACATATTCAAAAAAAAATATATATATATATATATATATATATATATATATATATATATATATATATGTGTGTGTGTGTGTGTGTGTGTGTGTGTGTGTGTACACACACACATTCATTTTATTATTATCGTGTTCCTAAAAACAAGAATCCGCATGGTATTTTTTGTAGATAATCTTTTTACATTTAGAAGAAATGTCCACCGTCGAATGATGTTTCTTCATGATAATGTTTTTCCTTTTGTTTGCATTTGAGTTGTTAACAATATATTTAATATTCTTTAATCTCAAGTTATGACATCGGAATAACATTTTTCGATTGCATTTTTACAAGTTTTTGTACATAAACATTATTGTAAAATTTATCATTTGGCTTTCCTGTTTGTTAAAATTCTATGTCATATCCCCTATGGAAATTACCGATTTTTTAAAAATGTTATTATTTCCGAATTACCAAGAAATTTTGAAAGACATTTTGGTGTGTTTTCATGTTGTAACCATCACGATTTGGATTTCAGTATGTTTCTTCACTTCTATTGGATGGCCCCTAGGGCTAGGGACCACAGAACATCTTGCACTGTAATTTATAGCTGGAAACGAAAGACATTTTCGCTTGGTATTTATATTCAGTTTTGTTTTAGCATCCATCCTTGCGAGAATGTAAAATAAAAACGTTCCGAATTCTGTTAGGTGAATTCAATGATAACAGAATATTTGTCGTCCTCCTGCATATTAATTTCCAGTCCCCTACAGGTCTTTGCAAGCCGAATTCCACAATACAGCTAAAATAGTTACACATATAAAAGAATGATAATTCCATCTCATTTCATTTTTTGCTTCGTTCGGAATAATTTTCTGGTACATTTTCAATCGTACAACTACTGTCAATAAAGAGATACGATATGACAAACACAGTAAAACACAGAGCTTTCTTTGTTTACCTATTCCTGCTACATGGAAATCATTAAGAAGGAAAGAATAAAAGAAAAGTGTGAAGGAAATAAATATAACACTAAACATCATCGACGCTGTAGAATGACAGATTCTGTTAGGAATTGAGAATTAAATCCTCATACTTTCATTTAATGTGCCTCTTGGGGTCTGGAATTGTTTTCAGTAAAATATCAATTTAATCAATTTTATCTTTAGATTGAAAGAAAAATGAACCCAAATATACAACCATAATAAAGAAGCCAAATATACAACATATTTTCTTCATTCCTCTTTATTTTATTCAATAAAGTAGAGAGTATTTTGTGTTAGCTATTGTAATATTTTTGCATAGATTATCAGCACATATGCATCTAAGAAAGATAGGCATCGTTTAAACATGTAGGAAACCAAACTAAGTCTATGTAGAAAGGAGAATAGAATGCGATATCCACTAGGCATGAAATAAATAAATATAAAGGCGTTTACTGAAACAAAATACACATCATTCTGCACTTGTATCAAAAGGTTCAATATTCTTGATTTTTAAGATTATAAATCCTTTTTTATAAATTTAAAATGTCTTTTACGAGATTGTATCGCTGATGAAGGTGTTAATACCTATGTTGGTTTTACTACGACCATGCTAACAAAAAAGTATTATATTTCATTTAGTTGACTATAGTTCAATCTTACAACATTTAAAGGAACACACATGCCCGCATTCACAGTTTAGACAGATTAGTTGAAAATGCATCTATATTACTTGAAATAATATTAAACAAATGTTAAATCCTAGACGCGCTTCATATAAAATAATTTTGCCTAAAATAAAGTCAACTATGTGTATAGCAACCAAGTTTTTCGATGTATGTATCAGCACAATTATAATATATATATATATATATATATATATATATATATATATATATATATATATATAATCCATTACATTCACTTACGTTTTAATACCCTTGGGAAAGGTGTGAATCCTCTTCTACTTCCAGCTATGGATAAATAGGAGGACAGACTGGGTTCTATAGCCTTGGATGACAACTGGTCTAGAAGAAGGACAAGTCTTAATTCAAAACCTACGGTGAGTAGTTTGGGGACACTGTGGCACGTAGTGCACATGGACCTTGTATTCAGCCCTTCAAAAAGTGTGGATGGTGCTGCACGAAATAATCACCATTATAATGAAATATCATGTGCTGTTGTCGGGTTGTCTGTTTCCAAGTAACTTATCTGCTTGACCCTCATACTTCAAATTCGACGGGAGAGTCGAGTATACATATATATATATATATATATATATATTATTAAATATAATAGATATATCTCGATTAAGCTTTTGGCACACATAAGCTATCATCAGTGTGATTTTATGGACATTCCAACAAAAATATTCACCATCAAAGATGGCATACTATTATATTTACATAGAAAATTGCTATGCGATGATAAGGGTCACGGATTATCAAACGCAGGTCATAAATTGGTTATACGGTTGTATGACGTCGTAGATATTCACATGAGAGAGAATTGTTATTTACAGAACAATGTGTTTAAAGGAATTGTAATATGTTCTGACTGGTTTGAAATGTAATTTTGTTGTGTGTAGCAATCTTTTATGTAAACATAACAGGATGTCATCTTTGATGGTGAACATCTCTGTTGTAATGACCATATGCTCACTTTGACGATGGCTCATCTGAAGCGAAAGTTTAGATCGAGGAATATCATAATTAAAAAAATATTCAAATTTTGGACAGTTTTTGCTTTATGTTTTCGCGAATTTAAGTGATACATTATACGAAGCTTATAACAACTCATGATCAAACAAATTAGACATTCGTCGTTTCTTATATTCAATAAAATATATATGTAGGGTATATGGGCAGCGATTAATCTCATTAAAATCGGTGACAAGGAAATTTTAAGAACAGAAATAGGATTAAATAAAAAAAAACAAAAAAAAAACTGATGATTGCGTTTAACGTGAAACAGACTGCCGACTCTGTGTGTTAATTTTATTCTTTACTAGAGTCGAATGCGAGAAAGGATATGTTTTTTAGAATCTCAAATCCATAAAAATAGAAAAAACAAAAACAACAATGTTAAGTCATTTGCATGGAATTTTATGCCAAGCAGCATCGTAATTTCAAACTTAATTATCCAGATATTAATTGATATCCAACACCTTTTTGCAAAAGTTACTATCAAACAATCATTGTTTGATATGAACGGAATTATTTCATATATAAATATATATCATTCAATTTTAGTATATGCCTATATTAATTGTCCTTTCGTTAATGAATGAATTAACACAGTCAAAAGATATCCATCACATTTTACGGATTTCAAATGTTCTTTGAGTGTATACGGTTTCGTGTTTAATGTATGCGTATAAGTATGTAAGGGAGGAAGGGAATACAAAATTCTATATGATCGTCTGAGTGGGCCCTGAACCATGCTCGACCAAACAATTTTCCGATTTAGCTAAACAAATAAGAAAAAATCATAATGTTTTTTTAATCTCTTAATAGACGAGAAAAAGACGTTTCTGGCAAATATTTTCTTTAAATATCCACCAATCAGTTGTTAACTGGTGCAAGAAAATTTCAACAGCTTCAAAACAAAACTCCGATATGTCCATAATCTTTGAGAACGTATATTGTTTTCCCTCTATTTGGGTAATGTTAATCTGAATATAAGCAAATCATCCCGCATTCTTGGTTTCATGTTTTCTACTGATATGAAGTGGAATTACTTTATTGAATCCAATGCATGATTTGCTACTAGGATAGTTGGTTTACTGCGCTATACCAGACAGATCTGGAGTTCTTGTTACATATCTCGATATCTGTGTCAGTATCGAAAAAGAAAAGGTCTGTAACGTTATCGATCTCCACTTGTCATTCGAATTCAATTACTTCCTCACCTACATGGTGTGACTTCCTTCTTACATTTCTATAATCATTTTCATGGCAATCGTTCTAATAAGATTTTACCTTGCAACCTCAGCTGTATATATTTAAACCTACCATTAGATTGGCAAGTAGATCACATCGTTTTACTGATGGAATAACTAAATGGAAACGCAAGTTCTATTCTAATAGTTTCTTTTATTAAACATATCGTCTGTGGAAATCTATCTCACAAGATGTTCACAGATTTAAAACAATATCAACCGCCATCTTACTGAATCTTCTTCTTTTATTATTCTTTCTACTCAGTGACATATCCTACATATTCTATCGCTCTCAGAAACTCCTTGTATCTCAATGACATTATTATCTTGCTTGAATTGAAATAAAAATTGTTTAATGTCGACATAAAATATTATATTGTCTGCTTTTAACCTATGTTGTCAGCAGTCGACATTTTAATTTTGAATTTACTGCGTCTAATGATAACACTTTTGAGATTTTGTGAATGCCTGGTGTTAATATTTTAGAAGATTACTATCATATTCTCTAAAACATCGTCATATAGCATGATGAGTTTTCCAAATTTTATTTTAACTTTTCTAAGAAGAATTTTCGTATTGTGGCATATTCTTATGAAGTACGTGAGTTTGGTTATAAATACAACGGAGTACCACATAGCAAGTCAATATAATTACATATACATTCGGTTTTCAGCTTCAGCAAAATAAGAGGTAAGCAATAACACACACAAAACACACACACACCGAAAGACACACACAAACACACACACACACACACACACGTCTCAAGAAGAAATAATCGTAATAAAAATATAAAACTCTGTCTGTTTCTCTCTCACTGGAATTACTTGCTGGAAATATATAAGTATAAAATATACTTTTCGAAGGAAATATTGCATAAAGAAAAATAAAAGTTATGTATTTATTCTAAATAGAAATATTTATTTACAAATGTTGAAAGTAGTTTATTTTTTTCAGGAATTGAAAATAGTTGTATTTCATAGGCTTCACAATGTATCAATAAATTCACAGAACACATTTTCAGGTTTTAAATATTCTCTCTTGGAAAAATAAATATCTAGTGGGGCGGCTGAAGTATATTGAGATACACATCAACTATACAGAATGGTTATAATGTAAAAGTCAAACTAAGCTCATTTCAAATGTGTTCGCAGTTTGTAAAGAAACTATTCAAAATATAAATGGATAATTATCATATAGAAAGTATCGTCATCATTGATATTAAAGTCGGCATAATGTCCTTTATCTTTATTAAATATTTCATTTAAATCCGTTAATATTAGCACTTTACATACGTCAAATGCAGAAAGTTCTTCACTTGATATTGTTGAAGTTTCCAAGATATACGAGTTGAATATGGTTCATAAAATCGATGGAGCTGCTAGAAACTTAAATCCGGTAAGTTTATGAACAGTTGTTTTTTTTTCTTTTAGTATTAAATGTGTGCTAATAAATATTTTATTTCAGGAGAAAATGTTTCAAAGTTGGCAAAACAATGAATAAATGATACGGATTTCAAAAACCTTGGAGGAAAATTATAAAAGAATTATTAATTAGAGATTCTTGCTGCAATATCAATGTTTAAAAGGCAAGCACGTAAGAATACTTGGAAACGTAAGAATGCCTTTTGAAATGAAAGGAAACATTTTTTTAATTTTTCTCTTTATTCTATTAAATCCGTCTCCTTTAACAATGTAGCACGATTATTAAAATGAAAAATATATAAATATATATATATATTTTTATATATATATATATATATATTATATTTTTATTCCGGAGTTGTTTGTTTTCTGTTTTCTTTTTTAACTGATGAATTGGATCGTAATTACGATTCCAATGGAATAAAAACCATGGAATATTATGTATATATAATTTATATATATATATATATATATATATATATATATATATATAATATATATATTTAAATATATATATATTCTAAATCCGTTTTTATTCCTTGTTTATATAAATTTCTGGAGTTGTCTGTTTTGTTTATAATAGTTCTTTAATTTTTTTTTGAATTTGTAGGTTTTTCTGAGTTTGATGAATTTTTAAATTGGTCTATCAAATATGGTAATGAACAAATGTTTTACTGGGTTCCAATGGAATAAATTATGACTAAGAGGAATTATACCTGACGATGTCTGTAGAATTAGTGTTTATAAACAAGGTCCTTTTAGTAGCAACAAGGATCAAGTAATTTTAGAGGTTTTTGTTATTTATCGTTTATATATTTAAATATATATATATATATATATATATATATATATATATATATATATATATAGCCATACACAAGATCTCAATAGGTATGAAAAGCTATAATGCCACCCGAAAGAGCACTATCAACCGTAGTATATTTTAATATATTTCAGAAAGGGACTTGTGCGACTGAATAAAATTTAAATTTCGGAGTTAGCAAATGCAGCCTCCGACTCAAGTAAAATAAGATATGATGTTACAATGATAATAAATGCTTATTTTTTTAGCAGTCATGGGAAAATGAGAAATGTTCCGACCATCCGAACCAATTAGGAAAAAAATCTAATATTTATATCTAGTTGTCAAAATCCCTGCTTTAAAATTATTTCTTTTTCGACAGCAAAATATTTTCTTTTTCAACATTATTGAATAATAAAAAAAGAGAGCAGAAGTATTGCAGAACAATGCTTTTTTTCAGATTTGCAATGATTCTCATTCTGTTGTGAAGGAAAGTGGCATGTCTTCCAGGTTTCAGTTATTTCTCGTCTGTAACTCAATTCTCCATGTTTTTGAACACCTTTGCTGTGGCCAGGTATCGAACTCACAAGACTTTGGGTCAAGACAGTGGATTACTTCGCGGAACTAGAACATCCTACCGCAGTGTTCTAAATAAAGCTTTCGGTTCGAAATTCCAACATATACCACCTGAAAAACACCGGAGATTACGATGGCCGAAACGTCGTGAATATGAAAGTAAAAATGAGGACAGTAGTTCAAACAAGGAAATAGTACAGATAGTTACAATACATCATCTCAGATATATAGATAGATTATAAGTATTTATTTTATAATTTTCTTTTGATTAAACTTTCTCATTGTCATTAATTTTATGGAAACAAATGATCAACCTTTGCATACAAAATGTCCTGACATTCTTCATGTAATATCTTATATTCCGAGAGGAATTCAGTAATTCCCGTTACAGCAATACTTGCGGGCAAGCAGGAGGCTTTAAATAAAGAGGCGATATCAGAAGGGCAATAATCAACCAAGTAAGAAAGAATGATAATAGCGAACATTTGTTCCAACCGAACTTCAAATTAACTGATTCTACGTGAAGTTCTAAAATGGGGAAAAATCTCTAATCTAAGAATTTTAATGGATTTTAAAGTTATGCAATGCTGTGGAAAAAAAATGAAAATTTGAAAACATCTTGTCGATTGTCGCATGTGCAAAAATACAACAAGTGTAATATCAACCCCGTAAGCGAGTATTTCATTTTGATATGCTGTTTTCCATATGGTCATGCAGCAACATTTGTTTGATTCTCTTAAACACCAACTTGTTATGGTGATAATATTTCACAGCATTACTGACATGACGTGAGTTGCCGTTATTCATGTTCAACTATCGGAACTGATACGAGATATGCACATACTCTAACTGACATTAAGTTCACAAGGCTTGTCGTTGCGCGAATTCATGTTAGCAAAACTGAGATAACAGACTGTCGAAGAAAAGACGTTTCTATGATGGTAGTGTTATCTTTCAATAGACTTTGATACAGAATTTGTTTCATGCATTTACTGATGATGAAATAGAGATAAATTATTAAGATCACAATCACATCATGTATAAGAGAATTATTGGAGAAATCAATTGGGTATATAGAATATGTAATCTATACTTAGGAACACCTGTAAAATTTTGATAATAATTTCCCTGTGGAAAGGTTTATTGTTGTGGTAGATTCAATGTCGGTTGTTATTTTATCGCTGGTGGTCAGAAAACATATTATCTATCTATCTATCTATCTATCTATCTATCTATCTATCTATCTATCTATCTATAGGGACATTTTTAAGCCATTGAGCGACAAAGTAGAAAAATCTGTTTAACAAGTTTCATTCTATGGAAGGTCATCATGCTTGACCTGAGAGTGATATATCAACATCTAATTGTATTGATTCATTGATGCTATGGGTTCTTTACTTACAATGAGCTTATACGTCGTATGCATCTCGTATTGTCGAATTCCCAAATGTCAGACTTTTGGAAGGGACACCTTTTTCGCCTGGTTACGAATTTGCCGACAGACATCATATCAGTCCCTCTGTCCCTTACACACACACACACACACACACACACACACACACACACACACACACATATATATATATATATATATATATATATATATATATATATATCATGCCATTCAATAATCATGAACATGTTATTTTTTTACCATGAATCATCATGTACCTGCTATTATTTTTAAGATAATTATGTAGCGTTCTTTGTTTTTTGTTTTTTGTTATAGAGCGTTAAAGTGTTATTTTTAAAATAATCGCCGGAAGAGAACGTCAGATCAAAACATGGTCGCGTATTCCAATTGACCTATTGATTTTTAAAGTTAAAATCTCTAAAAGTTATTTTTTTTTATTTTTACTTATTTGTTTTTCTCACGTGTATTGTGCACTTATAATTACTATTGTTTCCTGGTCGGATTCAACTCTGAGCCTTGACATATATATATATATATATATATATATATATATATATATATATATATATATATATATATATATATATATATATATGGAGAAAAATAAAAGAACACTTAAAATGTTCGTTACACAAGTCAACTTCGACTGACCGAATTCCTCAGTCCAGCATTTTATCCTGCCGGTATTGTGTGAAATTGATCTCTTATTGTTATTGTCCGGTTCCTTGTGCCACGGTGATAGTCCAAGGTAGAGCCAATGAAGAAGAACTCGAATACGGATATGGAATAACACAGATATATTACAAACAAGGAATATATACAGAGACTTAGAAAAGTTTTAGTACGAACAAACAGATTTAGTAGTAATTGTCTGAACGCAACTCTGTTCTGGACTGCCTCTGACTCGACTGACTGACTTGCTCGCTCTGACTGGCTGACATACTTTTGACGGACTTCATTCCAGACATTAGACTGAACTCACTCTAGACTTCAGACGGGTCGGTATTTATTCACCCCCACCACGAAGGCATCATGTGGCACAAGGCCGGTTTAACGTGGGATCTCCGAGCCCCTGGGCTCGGCCAAAAATATGCCCTTTGAAGCCGTATAAACGGGATCAAGGTTGGTTTACCTCCCCGAAAGAGACTCCGCCCTTCGGCGTAGCCTCGTTCGGGTTCCTCCCCGCCCGAAGGCAGAGAGTTCAACCGATCAGCCTGTCGCCCGACTTCGGACTGAACTCCCTGCTTCCTCTTGATGCTCACTATTTATCACGTATGGAATAGACAATTATGTTATGATGTGTAAGGTCCCATAACATCCCACTTCCGAAAATTTGGCGTAGCAGGGTTTTTTTATATCTTTTTTTCTTTGGATCTATTTCCGAAGCTTCAGTAAATTTTCTTTTTCTGGATGATTTTCCTGGTTCTGACATTATGTGTGGTCTTGTTATATCGAATGTGTCGAAAATCGTGTCCAATACCTCTTCTTCAGGGGTACCGTTAGAATCCTGAAACGGTCTCTTCCTTATTTGGTTTACGTGTCTTCTGTGTGAGAATTTTTTTTTCCTTGAGCTATGTACATCATATTGCCAATTCTTTTCTCAATTGTCCCTTGTTCCCAGCAAGAGGTATTATTTTTGTATGCCTTAAAAAAAAACTTTTTCCCCTAGGATGATTTGGTGTGTAGGACTGTGTTACTTGTTTTGATTTACTTGGTAGTAATTTATCGAACGCTGATCTGATTTTCCTAGCAAACATGGTGTCTGCCGGTGATAATGTTGATGGTGTCGCATTATTTGGCGTTATTCTATATACCTGTAGGAATTGCTGTAATGCTTTCTCCGTAGGCACATCTTACGCTTTTCGTAATGCTCTTTTGAGAGTATCCACGAATCTCTTCGCTTGGATGGTAAGGCGGGAATTTTATATGTTTTACTTGATAGAGTTCGCAAAACTCTTGGAAATCTGCTGACGTGAATTTCGTTCCGTTATCTGTTACTAAACAGTCCACTACGCCAAACCGAGCGAATAGCTCGTGGATGAAATTTATGGTCGTTACTGTAGTAGGATTTTAGCACCGAAACACCTCCGGCTATTTACTGTTACTATCAACTATGATTAAATAGTAGAACCCGTCAATTGGTCCGGCATAATCTGCGTGTATTCTTGACCATGGACGATCAGTTTCAGGCTAAGGCTTATGTAGGATTGGCGCTGCTTTAGATGCTAAATTACACCCTTTGCACATTTCCACCATTTGAGACATATCCTGGTCCATATTCTTCCAATATACATAGCTTCGCATTAGCAACTTCAATCTATTTTCACCCGGGTATCCTCTGTGGAAATCCTTTAGTATCCGTATTTGTAAAGTTTTGTGGATTACAAACCTTTCGTTGTAAAGTAGCACATTATCGCATAGAGAAAAGCTGTCCGAAATTTTCTCATTTTTTTCTGCTATTTTTGCTTTTGTTTCATTAATAAATTCGTCATTTCTGGCTTCATTTTATGTCTTGCAATGTGACTGGGAAGTTTCTGACTGTACAACATAGTACTGTTCTTATGTCTTCTTCATTTCTAAAGGCTGCGATTACCGTATCTTCCAATGGCTCTGTCCTTGTTGGTATAAGTCTCGACAGACCATCCGCGTGTCCGATTCTTTTCGTTGGTAAATATTCCAATCTGAAATTATAGTTCAGAAGAATCGTTCCCCATCTAAGTAGTCTATTTGGCGTGTACAACGGTAGACATTTATTTTAACCAAAAATTTTTATTAACGGTTTGTGATCCGTCTGCAGAGTAATGTGTTTACCATAAACGTATCTATGAAATCTTGTTATTGCGAAGATAATTGCTAGAGCTTCCTTCTCAATTTGTGAATAGTTTTTCTCCGCTTGAAGTAGGGTTCGAGAAGAATGTGCGATAGGTTTTATTGTCCCATCTGGAATTTTATGTAATATACACGCTCCGACACCGTTGGCGCTCCCATCACTTGCTACAGTAATCTCTAGTTTAGGATCATTGTGTGCCAAAAATAAATCCGATGTTAATGTCGTGATTATTTTCCTGGCATTGATCTGTCCACTGCCAAACTTTTTCTTTCTTTAGCAGTTCATTCAATGGTGCGCGAATTTATGCATTTGAGGTATGAATTCCTGGTAGTAATTCACTAATCGAAGAAAATTTTGTAGTTCTGTTATGTTCTTAGGGACTGGCATCTTTTTTATTGCTGTAGACTTTTCTGGGTCTGGACGTCTACCTTCTTTGCCTATTATATGGCCACGGTATTTAATTTCCTTCATGAAAAAATCACACTTATTTTCTTTCATTTTGAATCCTTAGCTTTGAATTCTCTTAAACACTTCTTGTACATGTTGCCAGTGTTCTTCAACGCTTTCGCTATTAATCAATATGTCATCCAGATCTGCTATTGTGTATTCTAGTCCTGCCAGCATCGTATCCATTATCTGCTGGAAAATAGCCGGCGCTACTTTAATTCCAAATGGTAGTCTTTGGTATCTGTACAATCCCTTGTGTGTGTTTATGCATAGTAGTTTTGAACTTTCTTCATCGACTTTAATTTGCAGGTAGACCTCACTTAGATCAATTTTTGAAAAGTATTTTCCGCCATTTAATTTAGTGAATACTTCTTCAGGACTAGGTAGCGGATAGTGGTAGTCGTTTATTGCTGCGTTTAAACCTGTAGAAAAATCAGCACAACCTCGAATTTCTCTTGATTT
This sequence comes from Acanthosepion pharaonis, assembly GCA_903632075.3. Lineage (NCBI taxonomy): Eukaryota > Metazoa > Mollusca > Cephalopoda > Sepiida > Sepiidae > Acanthosepion > Acanthosepion pharaonis. The sequence continues at coordinate 1,817,826 of CAHIKZ030003733.1, forward strand.
CTTCTTACCGTAGACCGTCGGTGCGGCCCATTTACTGTACTCTACTTTTTTCAATACGCCCGTATGTTCGAGTCTATATAATTCTTGGTCAATCTTTTCTATTGACGCAAACGGTACAGTCCTTTTTTTCTTGAAAATAGGTTGAACGTTATCCTTTATTTTGATATTAGCTGTCATTTTCTTGCATCTTCCGAGACCTGCCGAAAATAATTCGGGGAAACTCGTTTTTAGTTTTCCTTTTAATTTGTCTGCCTCGGTTGATAAGCTTTTTACATTCTGGCAGTAGGTGCTAATAGGTAGATCCCACAATTGGAATTTTTGCATCCAGTCTGTCCCGAATAGATTTTCGGTATTTCTTAAGACGTACATTTTTAGTTTTTTCGTCATTCCGGGAAATGTTACGTTTGTGATTATTTCACCCTTGAATTTTATCTTTCTCCCCGTAACTGATCTCGCAGTTTTATCCGTTTTTAACATGACAGGTTTGTTCAGTTTTATCCATGTTTGTAGATTTATGATAGTTAAGTCTGAGCCAGAATCCAGCTGTAACATAACTTTTCTGTTTTGCATTTCAACTTGTACATATTTTCTTATATTAGTCTCATCTGTTTGGTCGGCCCTCGTAATTATTATTCTGCTTTCTTTTCTATACCAACTGTGATAACTTTTGCGACCAATGTTTTTCCATTTATAGACAAGTTTTAGCACCATATGTACAGTCTTTAACCCAGTACCAAGACCCATAACAATAGCATGGACTTCGTGGTAGTTTTTTTTTTATGTTAATTATTATTAGAAACTTTTGTTTTACCTGTTCTTGAAGCGGGAAAATTAGTTCTGTTTGTTTGTGAGGAGGGAAAATTTGTTTGCTTTGTTTGTGAGGATGGAAAATTTGTTTGTCTTCGTACTTTGCGCATGTATGCTATGCCAGCTTGTTCTATGTCTTAAGAGACTTTTTTACGCTGACGCATCTCTGGCAGTCTTCGGCTAGTTTTTGAAGTGTCAGATCTTGTTTATTTTCCAATTTAGTTTAATGTGGTATCGCCGAGCTCGTGAGCTCGGCCAAAATATGCCATTTGAACCCGTATAAACGGGATCAGGGTTGGTTTACCTCACCGAAAGAGACTCCGATCTTCGGCGTAGCCTCGTTCGGGTTCCTCCCCTCCCGAAGGCGGAGAGTTCAACCGATCAGCCGGTCGCCCGACTTCGGACTGAACAGTATTTAGTCACCCTCCCACGAGGGCATCATGTGGCACAAGGCTGGTTTAACGTGGGATCTCCAAAAATATGCCCTTTGAACCCGTATAAACGGGTTCAGGGTTGGTTTACCTCCCCGAAAGAGACTCCGCCCTTCGGCGTAGCCTCGTTCGGGTTCCTCCCCGCCCGAAGGCAGAGAGTTCAACCGATCAGCCGGTCAGCCGGTCGCCCGACTTCGGACTGAACTACCTGCTTCCTCTTGAGGCGCAGTATTTATTACGTATGGAATAGTCCATTATGTTATTATGGGTAAGGTCCCATAGCACTTATATTTCTAGACAATAACTCTGCCAAGCAAAGGTACTCAATACAAGAATAAATTAAGATGAATTTTCAACAATTTTTTGAAAAAAAAAATTAATGACGACTGAAAAGTTGCTACGATTAAACTTTCTATTCATTATTTTCTTGTGTTCTTGTAGGCGTTTTCCTTTCTTCACATAAAGTGAGTAAACACTGTCCAAATGTTGTCAATATCCGAACGCTTTCATCTATTCTATTTGCCATTATAAATGATTTTCTTTTTTTTAACTGAATATTGAAATTTATATATATGCGTTATACGTGATGGGAATGATATTTTTTCAAACACGGTCGGCATATTTGGTTTAGTTTATTTTGTATTACGGTATTCATGGGGTTATTTAATGTCATCGAGACATTTAGGATAAATTCGTATGAATAGAATATATATTCTTTGTAAGAAATCAGTTTGTAGATCACGTTACATTGACGTAAAGATAGATTTTGTCGAAAGAATATCTGGCAATTTTTTTTTTCAAAAATGTATTTTGACTTTAAAACCTCTTTTTTATACCTTCATATTGATTTCACCCCATCTATTTTTTTTAATATTAAAGCTATTTTTTATACATTCATAGTGTTATCACCCCAGTTTGAAGGTTACGTAATTGGCCAGAGGTGCGCCTTTGAGAGGTGATACAATTCCAGGTAGACATGCGAATAACAGCAAGAAGTGATTCCACGCACATGAAAAACTCCCGATCACATGAATTCCTGCCGCATATAGTTTATCGTTATACCTAGGACGACACATTTGTGCTTGTTCATAGTTGATATTATTGTGTGATTACGTTTTCATCTTCATTATTAATACTTCCATTATTATATTTTTGTTATTTATATATTGGTGGGGATGATTATAGTTTTATTTTCTACCAGTTTTGCGGACGAAAATTTACAGAATTCCGTCTGTGCTTAAACGGCTACTAACTGAGCTATGGCCAGAGATATATAATGGGATTCATCTTAACAGGCATGTATTTGCATATCCAATATAATCACTCAAGAACTGTGTTTGATTAAGAACGTCGATAATTAAGTGAAATATAAATTGATAATCAATTTTCTTTCATGTTAATTTGTTTATTGCAGGTGAAATTTTACTGACCATGAGTTTAGCTGTTTTTGCTTTTTTTAATAATAATAATAATAATAATAATAATAATAATAATATATTATATATATATATATATATATATATATATATATATATATATATATATATATATATATGTATGTATGTATATTAGCCCAGCCAATGTGGCTATATTAAATGACATTTTATGATTATAATATGTTTCTTTAAATGTCGTTTCCGTGGCTCCAATATATTTTTTCTGTGTTAATGCATTGTATATTACTAGTTAGACATTTATAATTAATTGGTAAGTTGTTTCAATTTCGACAATTACAATTCTTTTGCTATTATGCTGATTTTTGTCATTCTAATTGCTATCATATTTGTTTAAATTATTTTTATCATGTTTAATATATTCGACATATTATTCATACAGAAATAACTGATTTTAATTGGATGTTTATTAATGATCTTTGATAGTTTACAATATATTCAATAAATATAAAAAAAAAACACTTTTTCAATTTATGTTTTTATTACATTATTATAAGGTAGGTTTAACCAAATTATATTTCTTTTTCTTGTATTTATGTATGTGTTAGTGTTAGTTATTTGTTCTATTTTATTAAAGTAACAACCTTTTCGTAATGCTGAATTTATATTTATTTTCATTAAATATTTTTATATTGCTAGTAGAATTATTTGCAATTATTTTGCTAATAGATACTACTATTGAAGGTGATTGATTTGAATTTTTTGTCTCTATATATGGGATTATTACTTGCATTTCTATATAGTTTGTCCGGATCATTATTTAGATTAAATGTTATGTCTACAAAAATTTACTATTTGTAGATTAGACTTCATGTATATTGTAAATATTGCTAATGTGTTAAATATTCTATTATTTGTACTCTTATATTTTCTGTTTTCCACTATAACAATAACTTAAAATTATTAAACCTTCTTCTCTTTATAAAACTATATCCATTTTATTAATGATATTTGATGAATTATGTATGCTATATATCCCTAAAAGTTAGCATATCTTTGTGCCATCATAAATGCTCGTAGATACGGTGAAGTTATTATTATGATATCATACTTTTTAAAATATATTTTAATTTTGTTTTGTAATAATTATTTTCTACAATGACTAATTGTGTCTAATTCTTCGTCTTGAATATTTATCTGTTGTATTGCTAAATTTGATCTTTATTTAGTATATATTTCGGAATGCTTGTATTAAAGTGTTTTATAAATATTTGTATAAAAGATAAATTGTTTTTGTTTGTAATATTGCTGAACCAATAGTTTCTTTTGTATTTTTCCATTGATTTATATTTAATATTTTTCTTAATTTCTTAGATATTTTTCTAATATTTGTTTATTTGTCTTTACCTTTGTGTGATTCAATAATTTACATGTAGTTTATTTAGAAAATTTAATAAATGATTCTACTCCATTAATACTTTAATTATGTTCTCTAATTTTTATTTTGCTACTATGATTTTTACTTCATCATTTATATTATTTTCTGATTCGTTGTTGTTGGTTTTGCAAAACTTTTGTATCTCATTTTCGATAAGTTTGTCATATTTGGTAGATTCGATTTTATAAATTGTTCTGGATTTGTTTTTTTGGATGAATAGTTTATTTGATCTATGTATTGATTTTATGTCAACTGTTTTTTTTTTATTAATTTTTTTTTTTTTTCGTTTCGATTGTATTTACAATATTTACTAAATCATTTTCGAAATTAATAATAGCTTTTTTGTGGTGGACATTTCATTGCCAAATAATCCGAATTTTGTTTGTTGTTATGAATATTATTGTTATCATTGATAAGACAGTAAAATACATTCCAGCTTAAATTTTTATGACATTTTCTAATTTTTCAATACATTTGATTTTATATTCGTGTATATTTGATGTAGGAATATATTTTAATGTATATTCAAATTTTATAGGTTCCATATTTTTCAGAAATAGTAATGAATTGATATAATCAATCATCTGGAAAGGGCTTGACTTTGTAATTGTTTTTATTCCTAGAGCTTATTGAAAATTTAAGATTTAAAAGTGAAGAATATATTTTCACATAGTATTTCGATTTTATAAAAAATGTTATTTTTTATACATACAAAAGAATTCCTTAACTGTAATTTTCCCTGTCTTCGCAGTATTGTCGGAATATATCCAAATTTTCAAGTGCTTAATCCGTATATTGTATATTTTCAATTCTAATTGATATCCTTTTGTTTTCTCCAATTTTTATATTTGCGTCTTTTTATGGACGCACGAATGTTCATGCTTTTACTTGTGCTCACGATTTTCTTCATAAACGTAATTGGTTTTCAATTATATATATATATATATATATATATATATATATATATATATATATATATATATATATAATCTTCAAATGTAAGGAGAACGAAAATAATATATAAATTCTAACGTTCACAGCATTAATTCAAATGAGGGCTCAATGACTATAGTAGAGCAATAATTATTTATTATAATTTTTCTCATATAGACAAAAAAAAATTACTCACTACGATGATGCAAATTCGTTTCAGTGCATTTAAAATTGCATTTCGTCAGGTGAGAAAATTTTTTGGCTTTATGTATAGATTATTTCCCTTTTTTTCAAACAAACAGAAAAAAGTAAGTGACGTTTCTAATGCGGTTTGCTTCCAAACAGAAATGTTCATAACCATTTTGGTTCTCACCTATCGAAGTGCAATTTTAAATGCATTGAAACAAAGATGCATCTTTGTAGTGAGTAAATTGTTTTGGTCTGTATGAAAAAATTATATATATATATATATATATATAAAAATATATATATATATATATATATATATATATATATATATATGAATTTCAGTTATGAGTTATCTCCTGTTAATTCGCCTCACCGAGTTCTCATCCGCCTTGTAACCAGGTATTGAACTCACACTTTTTGGGTCCTGAAAATGGATCTAACTCATTTTTCACTCTGCCATGTGTCCTTGGGGACATCTGTGTATGGATTTCTGGGTATTATAAACCTAATGTCTTCAGCAAACATTTTTACCAGTTCTCATATTGCAATTTTTACTGTTATCAATACATGTTTTTACCAAAACTCATATTGCATTTTTTTTGTTATTATCACTTTTCTCTGGCACTCCTTATTACTCGTTCCCAGGAAAACATTTCTCTTCCAAGGCAAATATAAGTATGAAAAGTATTCATAAACAGAAATAAAAAATATATATTGTTAGATTTTCCACATTTTTTTAAATCTAAGAACGCTCATTAATAGTCCCCAGGCCAACTGTGAAAGTCAAGTTGAAACATTAAGGAAGTTAAATAATGTAATTTAATACCTAACTAAAGTGATGTCATTGTTGTTGCTGATTTTTGTTCATTTTTCCATTATATATTTTCATCCCTTTCAGAGAATTTTTTTCTTTTCCCTTTAAGAGCATTGAATTTTTACACGCGCCTGCACGTAGACACACACAAATGCACCCACCACGTCCATTCATCCATATATATATATATATATATATATATATATATATATATATATATATATATATATATATATATATATATATATATATATATATATATATATATATATATATATATAAAAAATTTAAAATATGATTCCAACACGCTACATAACGAGTTCTTTCCTATTTTCTATATATTTTTCACACACACACACACACACACATATATATATATATATATATATATATAACTACTTCAAATTATTACCAGGTGAAAAATTCACAGATATATACTTGTATAGTTACACTGAATATATCCATACAGCTATAGCGGGAAATATACATTGTCATGCGTTTGAACATACATACTGCCAATGATCTCAAGCGATACAATATTCCACGCCTTTTGCTCCTATTCACACAATGCAGAAGTATTTCTATGTGATTGAATTGAAAGCGTAAGTCGTAGTATCGCGCCTGTTCAATGGAGTATAAGCTCAGCTAATATGCCGGACAGGGATATTGCTGAATAACTTGCGGAACATATTGAATATCACGGACCTCATGTAGTCATGCATTTTCCTGCTGGAAGTACACATCGATTTCCTGTTATAAGAATGCCAGCGGATCATGTTTAAAAGTCTTCTGAATTCATGCAGCGCTGTTCAAATACTTTCAGCAAATTCAAAAGGCAACTGAGAATTGGCACTCGACACCATCAATTCAAGATGTGGGCATGTTTGTCGTATGCGTTAACACTGTAATGTGTTTCTCCAAATATATACGTGGCATAATCACACACACACATATCACTTGACATCTCAGGCCACTAATATACCTTCTGGCGAATCGCTACCAATAGTATTAAAAACTGGTGTGACGGATATGCGAAATATGCCTTTTAGCAAACGTGTCATGCGCAACATCCACTTAAGACACGAACACATAACAATAAATAACAATGATCTTTCATCCAATGCAGTCACTGAAGAACAATAGAAAAAGATAAATCCTAAGAAACTAAGTTCAATAAGTAGATAAACATAAGATAAGTTTCATGTTTCACATGCTTCTTTATTCTATTAATATTGTCCGTCCTGGGTAAGACGATAAACTATGTACAACAGCTATGCCTATGATCAGGAGGTTTTGAGGAGCGTTGAACGACCTCTTAATTGCTGGTGTTCCCAGGTCCACCCTGACCCGGTGTTGTAGCACCGGTTAGGGTTCCAGCTATTAGTAAATAGTTGACCCCCAACCTGACTCAAAACACTATGAAAATGTAAAAAAAGGTTTTAATGCCAGAAATACTTTGTAAAAAAAAATTACTGCCAGCAATAAATTTAAAAAAAAAAAAAAAAAAAAAAACATTACCAGCAATAAAAATTGTCGGCATTAAATAACCGATTGTGGTTGATATACCGTAAAACAAACCAAATAATTCTATTAATATTGTAGTGAGGATATATATATATATATATATATATATATATATATATATATATACGTTGTATTAAAGCTGATTGAAATTTAGAAATCAATCAAAAACTAAAATAAAAAAAATCATTCATATAATCTAGATACACATAAAAATCTCGGCATTCTTCTAAAAAATAAACAACATTCTCGATTATGCTTAAAAGAATAGCCGAAAACAGTCGGACATACAAAATAAACACACATGAAACATTGACACACTTTATGTCCAGAAAAATATTATACGTACAAAATAAAAATGAAATAAAAAGATTAACCGTAGTACACTACCAGAGACAAAGAGGCAATCCAAGCAGTAGAAATACACTTCCTTACTTGCTCCAAAAAATCCATTATTAATTCATAAGCAAGGAAAGTGATGACATCAGTTTTTGGGAATGCAAATGACATCGTTTTTTATTTACTATGTTCAAAAGTACAACACGGAGGATGTTAGGAAAGGCTATCAAGATTAAACTCCCAGCAAATCTCACAAAAGGTGTTTTAGTCCATCAGGGCAATTCTTTAGAACACAAGACTTCAATTTCCATAGCTTATCTGGTTTATTCGCCTACCTTCTGTCAGCTAACATAAAAAAAAAACGAAAAACCACTTAGCTAGGAACCAGTATGGCAGTGGGTTTTACGTCATATCTGCTGTTGACGAATTTTGAGTAACAAGATGAAAACTTCTTCGCCAATAGGTTGCAAAACCGATGAAATAGTTGAGTGGACCGCAAGGGTGACCATGTTGAAAAAATAAAACTCATTTGATCCCTTTCCATGAGAATATCTTCGTCAGCCTATGAACTTTTCAGTTGATCCTCATAATTTTAATTATGTATTTATTATACGCTTTTAGATCAATGTCTTTGATATTTTAGCAGTTAGAAATGTGTAGAGATGAATTTAAGCAACGTCCCGGCTATCAGCATGTTGATGGATGACTGCCTGACAATACCAGCTGTTGTAATATTGAACGTGTAGGGGGGGTAATGAATAACAGCTCAGAATGAAAAATCGGATACAGTTCGAATTCCAGTTAGGTTCGTTACATCAACTTATGCGCAGATACCCTTAAGAAAGTTATCGAACCGCATTTTCTAATTCCAACTATGAATTAAATGATATGTCGGAAAATCATTATTATCCCCAAATAATTGTTGACATAATATTCACTCGCAAAAAAAGGATTTTTAAATATAAAAATATGTTTCGCTTTAATATAACCTGAAAATGAATGATAAGGCGTTAAAAGTAAACCAATCATTCAATGGGAGTTGTGAATCATGCAGGAAAAATTAGATAGGCTTAAAGCTACAATGTTTGGATACATCATGATTTAACGTTAAAAAAAATAAGGCATTTCTTTTCAATCAGCAATTCTCTCCTCAAGTACAAAGGAAACAAAAACAAATCCCGAGGATTGCGATTACAGTTGATGAGATATGGATGATACCAGTTATTATTTCTATTTTGGCGGGAAAAACGGAATACCTCCCCTCCTTATCAAAAGGGCAGTTCGAAATCTAAAGTTTACTTCGGCACTGTAATCGCAACATCCGCAACTGAACTCTGAAATTTTATTCACTATTTACTTTATTTTTTTCTCTCTTCCCCCAATATAGGTCTGCCTATCGTCCAGTTCAAATTACTCCTCGTCTTTTGAATTGGAGTAAAAGTTTAACTCTTCTTTCCTGTTTCGGATTAGATTTTCGGTTAATTCTAAAGTTTACTTCGGCTTTATACAATTACTAGTGTTCTTTCCTACGTTAATATAATTACTGACACAAATAGTCTATATTGAGTGGCTCTTGGACCATGTATTATGTGAACATTAGTAGTAAAAAATCCAGAAGTTGGTTTCCATCCGATGGGGAGATTAGTTTGAAACTGCGTATTCTTCTATCTGCTGTGTCCTTTCAGGTCGTTGGCGAACAGAGTTCTCCACAATTACCTGTTCTTTATTTCTCTTAGTAAATTTTGTCTTTTTGCTCGCTGTCCTTATCCTGTCAACCATTTACACAAGCTTGTTATGTAGAGTATGCGCAGTTTTCCTCGGTTCATTTTGCTCACAACATGTGTGTGTATTAAATTTTCAAAAGCCACTTTCACTTTTACGTCCCGAAGAAATTCCAATTAACTTATTCTATCTCTGCTAATCCTTACTCTTCCAAACAATGGTACAAGCTCATTAGGTAGGATATGCCCTGTTTTCCTATGTTCAAGTTGAATTCAACATGTCGAGTGTTAAACTTTCCAAACGCTCTGTAACATTTACGTGCCAAGAAACTTCAATTTCTTAATGCATGTATAGTTATTTTCCAAGCGTAGATTAGATGTGGCGCAAGGCCGAAAGTATGGGGCATCTAGTGAGGATCGAACTCACTTTTCAGTTGTAACTGATCAAGCGAGACAAGCTTGCTAACCATTACACCACGCCGAGGTGCCCTTCTTAATGTATGTATAAGTGTCATTTGTGCTTCCCATTTCTCTAATGTTTCGTCGTTTGCGTTCATGTCCATTAGATGGTATCATCCTCATGTAGAACACAATTACAATAGATTCAACCTCTGACTTTGCGAATGTAGCTCCATTCAAAAAATCAGATGTTGTATTCAGTCAAATGTTTTTATTAATGAAACTGATTAAAGGCGGGAATCGAAAAAAAAGCGTCCAGAGTCAGCCAATCGGAATGTTTTTTTATTGCAACAGGAGAAACGACAGACTTCAAATTACTGTTTGGAGAAACAACCGAAATTGACACAGCATAGCTGGGATACCTTGCTACACATACCTTACCCGAGTGAATTTGAACTTTTGAATTACCATGTATTTCAATGCCTAAAAATTGCTCTTAATGGTAACTTTACTTCATTGAAAGACTGTAAAAAGCATTTTGACAATGTTATCAATCAGAAATAAGCAAATATATCGGATGATGCTGCCATGGAGACGTTCATGCGAACATGTTTTTGAATGAATCTATGCAAAAATATCTAAAATTTGTTTTTGAGACTAACTTGAAAACGCTACGATCTTTTAAAATAAAATACTGTTACATCTTATATTGCTTTGTTTCTTTGGTTCTTTCGCAAAAGTTAGATATGATGCGATTGTATTAAACATATATTGCCGTTGAATTTGTTACTCTTTGATGGTTACTGTGTAGGGGGTCTTGTCATTTAATCAGAAATCTCTGCCTATAGAATTCTCCCTGGAGTAGTTTCTTTATTTCAGTGTTCCCTTTATTTTATTCCTCTTTGTGATTTCCAGATTTTTCACTGTTGTAATAATTTATTTTTTAGGGTAATATTTTATTTCTTCTATAAGCCGTTGGTTGTCTTTTTCTTTCATCTCCTGACAGAAAATCAAACAAAATCATCTCTGGGTTACAGAGCTTTGCACAATCGTTATAGATATTGGCCTCGGCTCGAGGTTATGCTGTGAACGTGAATTTCACATCGCTGTTATTTTTGCAAAGCTTCCTCAACATGAAACGGTGAACACCATTACAGATCATGAATTTTTAATAGGTAATCACTGTAAATTCTCTCTTGTCTGGAAGGGTAATTTTTTTCAGTTTTAAATTTTTAAAAAAGTGTCAGGTATCATGAAATGACTCCATATTTTAATATTATCTTTTTTAATATTTATATTTACATGCACTTATTTCATTCCTTAATTTGTATAATATAAACGAGAAAGTAAACAAATAAAAAATGCTAAAAATATTCGAGAAAAAAATTGCAAAACTGCAATAAAGTAAGTAAATACTTTTAAGATTGATCGATTCTGAAAGCCGAAATTGGGTTCCAAATAAAACTGAAATGTATTAGTCTGTCTATATTTCTGAGATGAGGTATTATGTACATTATTTACATTATTCGGACAAAGATGAGGACAATAGTCCGAATAATGTAAATAATGAAATGTATTATTTTTAAAAATATATCAGCAGGGCACTAAATGTAAATGTACTCGATTTCTCATATTATTTTTTTAACATACAACGTATGTTAGCACGTGCGATACGCTATCTTCATCAGCCGCCAACCAGGGGTGATATCACGGTTTCGGTGGCTATGGCGGAACCGCCACCCCTGGCGCCACCAGCAGCTTTTGCCACCAGGCAGGGTATGAAGATAAGCTAATTGATCGTTCCTTTTTGTAAATTCTATACGTAATGAAAGTTTCCTGAACGCGTTTGCCGTTATTGACGCGCTCGTAAAAATCGTTATAGACGACCACGCAAATATTTCATTTGCGCATGTCAGGTCGTGATGTTGCGCGCATTTTATTTGCTTGTTTTGATCTCGACCAAATCCAACTTGACGCGTGTTGAACAGTTTTTTGAAGGCGATGCGAAACGCTTTTCAACCAACGGCCAGTGATGCGTATTTTTGAAAGGAAGGAAATGACCGAATGTCCCAGAAACCCACGACACCCAATCTCAATAGGCATCACGTGACACGTCCAACCACTTTCCATACATTCGGCACGCAGTGACTCGTAACGGTTTTTCTTTAGGCCGTGCGCCTCCACCCTGTTCTCTTCCCAAGGGACTGTTAATTCTATTAGAAAGACAGTCTTTTTAGAGTCGGACCACAACACACTGTCGGGACGCTTGTCTGTCTGTGCGATGAGTATTGGAAATTTTAAGGATGTCATTAGATCCACTGAAACCTTCCAATCACTAGCACCACTCAGCAGCTTTATATTGGGGGTTTTTGTTTTTTCTTGGCAGGGCATACTCCTTCTTTAGGGAATTCAATCTTAGTTTCCTTGGTTGCATGAAACTGTTGATTTGCTGTCTCACATTGTGTTCTTATTAGATCCCTTATCACCTCTAATATCTTGTTGTGTCTCCACGTGTACATCTGGAGCGATTTTGGACAAGCAGAAAGCACATGACGCAAGGTACATCGGTCTTTTTTACACGAAAAACAGAGACATGTATCAGTGTATCCCCACATTTTGAGGATTGTTTCATTTGGGAGAAGATCGTATGTAGATCGAAGAAGGAAAGATATCGCCAATGGTTCTATCGCAATTAATGAATTCCACGAAAGTTTAATGCGTACGATTTTATTCTATGTTGTCCACTTACATTGTTTAGCTTGAGTAATAGCAGTAGCTATTCTATGCTCCTCTTCGAACATTTTGAGTTCTTCAATTACCATACGTCTTTTTCCCTTTGTTTTCTCCTTGGAGAAGTATGTGTGCATCGTGTTTCCCAATCCAGTCCGTTTATTCTGAATCACGCCCATGATATCTCTGACTCGCAGGCTGGTTTCTGCTTCTTGTGTGGCCTCTGCAGCTGACCATTTTGTACCAGGATTTAATCTCTGGAGGCGCCCTCTGTATGCAATCATCAGCTGAGTCCCACATCATCGTATGAAGGCGTACCATCCCAACCTTGAATTCCTCCACCAATGAATGTATAGGGCGCTACAGATGTCCGGAGTTGGTATATACCCCCACTTTCGAAAAACAAGAAGGAACACCAAGCCACTTACGCAAGTACTTATTGATCACTTGCTCAATGCGCTCAATACGAGATAATGCAATTTTATACATTTGCAGAGGCCACAAAAGCCGGGGTAGCAGACCATGTTGATAGCGCTACACCTTCATTTTGCCGGGCAGATAGGATCTATCGATCGAAATTAGTCCCTTTAAGATGATTTATGGACCTCTGTACCCCGATGTCGATCAGTTAGTGTGATTGTATACAGCCGTCCGAGGCTCTTTACTGGCATTTCCTTAACAGTTGGTATCGTTTCATCACCAATTTTGAAGTGAATCTCCTTAACAGATACCCTGACTAATGACAGGCTTCGACTTTTCTTGGGCTTTAACTTCATTCTCGCCCATATGAAAAGATCGTGGTACTTTTCTAACAGGTTATTGGCATCAATTTTAGAAGAGACGAGAATTGTGATATCATCCATAAAAGCCCTAAAAGGGGGAAGGACTGGCTGTTCTTCAGTCATCACTCCTTTGGAATATATATAAGAAAGAGAGCAAATTTACATTTAGATTTCAACTGATATAATTTTAATAATAATACATTTCAATTGTATATATATATATATATATATATATATATATATACGTAATATAATATATATATATATATATATATATATATATATAACAGTATATATATATATATATATATATATATATATATATATATATATATATATATATATATATTACTGTTTTTTTTTGTCCAGAATCATTTTTTATATAATTAGTCAGTACAAGTACAAACCTAATATCTATTACATCACTGGTTCTATCTAAAATTTCATCCAAAATTTTGATTACTTAATTTCTCATTTATATGATTAACATATATCTCTATATTGAGTAAATTGTGACATGAAGCTGACCAGAACTACAATTTAGAGACATCATATTTCCTGAGGGAATTCTCTTTCATAAAAACGACGAAGCACTTCAGGTTCTTGTTATATAGGAGAATGAAATTGCCTTGATGAATGTATGCATGTATTAGGACGCCTGGTGATCAATTCATTGCCTGTCGATGTTATTACGGATTTCATTGTGTTATTGCTACACACATACAAATCAGAAGGTATTCAATTTCACCAGAACATTTGTGGGAAGGTTGTTCTATCTCGTGCCAGATTTATTAGTCATCAAAAATGACATGACAATTTGGAGTCTAATGCCAACTGTTTAAATGTCCTTCTTAACACAATTGCAGGGTATTTACGCTAGTCTTGTGATAGAAGCTAGAGATTTGACGCCGGACTGAAGTGGTACATTGGTGTACAGGATGAGAAAGTCACTATCTAGTCTCTAAAATATTTCATGTGTCACGTATGAAAAAAGGTATTAAGGCGCGAGGCTAGTTTGCAAAATCATCCGCGGGACTAAAGTCACTCGATTCTACGTTGAAGAATGGACATATTCGGTAAATAATTGGCAGATGCCATGTATGTATGTAAATGTGTGTATGTATGAGAACTTAATGGATTTTAATCCTGCTTTGTTATTTTTGCTATAAACATTTCATTTAATGCTTACGTCTTTGATTAGACGTACTGTTATTCTAACTATAAATTTTATGACTATCGGCTTAAATTCTAAATCTTACTCAAGAAATGTTCTTTGCCATAGGAATAGATGTTTTATTTTATTCTTAATCTGGAAAATAAGTTTAATGAGCCTCATTTTCTGTTGTTGCATAAAATCAAGAAATAAATATAGTATTTATATTAATAGGTATATACATACATACGTACATAAATGCTTACATATGTGACGTCGTCCCCCGGTCGCAGCGCCGACTGTGACGTTCTATCCTGATCTACCACGGCGCCAGTTGTGACATCCCTAAACAGCACCAATTGTGACGTCTTCGCCGCGGCGTCAGCTGTTCGCTCCTCGCTGCTCCGTCCGGGTGTCGCTGCTCCAAACGTGACGTTCTAACCCTTTGGTGATTCGGGTAGGAATCTGGTTAGATTGATACCAGCCTCGCCGTTCCCAACCTGCTTCCAACGCCTGGTTACCAGGGTAATTGCACTGATCTTTAGTCTGCCTACCCACGTTGTGAATTGATCTTAGACAGACGAGATCAAACAGGGGTTGGGGCCGTAATGCAAGCTGAGTTCAACGGGGGTGATAACACACAAAAATGTATAAAAGAAAATAAAATGAAAACTCACAAAGTTCAAAGTATCACAGAAAAAGGTAACAAACTTTTTATGTCTAGTTGTTCGGTACATAGGACTGTGTCTACCTCCCGACCCGTTCTGTGGATTGTGGCACGACGCTTTCGCTAGGCAAATTTTAACGCTTCAAGTTGTCTGCTCTCTAAGAAATTTGTGTTTCGGTGTGTCTTTGGACGAAAGTCGAAAAACTTATTTCTGTGGACTGGTTCTAAGTCGCTCTTCAAACTACTTGTTCTTGGTTGAAGAAGAGTCCAAAATTTTTGCGTGAATCTGGTCAGCTATCTTGGGGCGGTTTCAACACTGGGCACTCTTCTCTCTGCCGTCTGGGGCTGAACTCATCTCTCCAGCTTGGGTCGAACGAACTCGGCACTCAGGGCCAAACGAACTGGCCTCTTCTGCGCGCTTGGGGCGAACGAACTCTCTCTGCCGTCCGGGGCTGAACTCACTCGGCACTCATCTCTGCCGTCCGGGGCTGAACTCACTGGGCACTCATCTCTGCCGTCGGTGCGCGAACTAACTCTGCCTGCCAGAGTCCAACGAACTTCTTCTCGCCAGGGTCCGAACTCTTCTTTCTGCCGTCCGGGTCTGAACTAACTTCTTCTCGCCAGAGTCTGAACTACTGGACAATCATCTCTACCGCCAGGGCCGAACGAACTTCTTCTCGCCAGCTTGGGTCGAACGAACTCGGCACTCAGGGCCAAACGAACTGGCATCTTCTGCTCGCTTGGGGCGAACGAACTCGGCCCGCCGTCCGGGGCTGAACTCATTTCTGTCTGGTGGGGCTTCGTTTTTATTGCCGCCGTCAAAACTGGGGTGGGTCTGTCGGCGCCAGGGGTTCTTCGATAATTCTAAATACGTATCCACCTTCTTATCTCTGGTTAGGGATTTTCCACTCTTTTCCATTTTTGGTAACTCTTTTCTCCTCCCCTCTCTCACCATGCTTCTGAGGGCGTGAACTGCCCTCCCCACTTCCTCGTAGCGGCTTCTCATACTTATACTCTGGATGGGGGCGTCGTGACCACTCTCGGCCAATGAGGTCCTGGTTTTCTTCGTGCGTTAGATCGCCAATGACGTCTTAGTGAACAACCCGTGGCTTTGTTTTGGAAAAGAAATATCTTGCTTAACTAAAAAAAAATAATTAAATCGCCGTTATCATGTCTCTCGGTTTCAACACGTGGCGTTTGTCAAACAGTTTATCGCCAGTTCACTGGACAGCTGGATTATCTGACATGGTCTAAGAAAGGAATTTTCTCAAGTTTCCAGCCAATTTGGCGTCTCCAAAGCAGAAATAAAAATATGTCAGTTTCCTTCGGCTCATGTGTTGATAACAAAATTTTTATTATCGCAGGGCAAAAGTCTATTCTGTCAAAAGAAAAACTTAGCCAGTGAAAACTATTTGTGTGGGATTTTAATTTTCCATACCCAGTCAAGACGGCAAGTTACATCTGCGTTTTGTCCATTATCAAAATCTAACGTTTTCAAAATGGATTTCTTAATTGGTGACATCTATTGATAACACAATTCCATTTTTCGCGGATAACCGGAAATCGGTCAACGCTTGTTCGTAGGTGACCTAGATATTTTCGACATTTGATACCTATCAATAATAACCCCTTTCCTATTCCCGTCTCTTAAGCCGTGTGTTCGCCTATGACCCGTCTCGTATTACTTTTCCTTTCCCTCTTCTTCGTTTTCTCTTTCTTTCTCCCAAATCGCATGGCGGTTCAATCCTCTCGCAAAAAAAAAGTAAGAATTATTCTTAAAACCTAAAATACATTTTGGCCTTAAATAATCCTCAAATGGTTGATAAACCGTAAAAAAGCAAATCATATATCTATAAATATATCTTTCAAATCGCGTGGATGCATGGTGCCACACATACATACATACATAGATACATGTATCCATATTTTTACTGTACCATGTTATTCGCACACGTACCGTGGGATTTGTGAATTTTATAAAACAAAGCATTATGATATATATTCTGATAGCAATAAATGAATCACTTTTTATTATACATAGTTCTTCCTACGTTAACTTAATTTATGTATATTTCATTCAGAATTAGAGAACTACAAGATCTCACCTCAGAAAATTATCTTCCAAATAAATATATATATATATATATATATATATATATATATATATATATATATATATATATATATATATATTAGGCAGCATGTAATTTATATACAAAGAAATAATCACACATAGAATTGATCAGTAATATTAATGCTATTATTGGCGACATCCATCTCTAGTAGTGTATAATGTATGCATTAAAATACTGTTAATCCATAGAGTGACGTCATCCTCATTTATAAAACTGTTGACTGTTGTTTCCAGCTTATATATTTTTTTAAATGCAAGTACTTTCGAATAATCTTTTATTCATCGTCAGGCATATCTTTTCTTTATAAATCAAAAACTTGGAGACGAAATAATTGTTTGTCGACCGAAAGATGTTTTTTTTAGTATATGCTATTATTGACGGTTGTGTACAATATCGGAACGTGCAAAGATGCAACGCTAAGTTTTTCCAAATTGTAAGTGAGAATTTTATTTGAACCTTTCTTGTGATGAGGTAAATCAACGTATTCTATTTTACAAGTGTTTTCAGTTAATATGCCATGAACTAAGTATATAGTTCAATTAATATAATGTTATGTCTTAGTAGTAGTTTTTTTTATAGGAATTTTTTTGTACTGCGGTTCGATAGATTTTTATAAACATAAAACATTAGGCAGCATATAATTTATATACAAAGAAAAAAATAATAGCACATACTCAAAAAAAAAGCATCAGAACCGGGGTGGTTGCACACGTTAGGACCCCACCTATGGGAAAATAGTTAAACTCCAAACAAAAAAGAAACACCATGAATGTATAAATATACCAGCAATGTAAATTTATGCAAGAAAAGTTACAACAATACAATTATAATGCAAAATGACCAGTAATACTTTTTATAGTAGATTTACCAAGAATGCATTTTAAAAGCAAAATTACCAATAATAAATTTTATGTTTAGATGAAGCCATGAAAATGTGTTCAAAACATTTAGATTTCGTGCTTGCACAAACCAGAGAGGTTGATATTCGCTAGGGGAATCCAACCAACCAACCAACCAACCAAATCTATCAACAGGAAACGCACAGGAAAAAAAACGAGCTTTGTTTCATCAGGAAGGACAATTCTGCAGCACACAAGTTTTTATTTCAATGAACGCTCTGCAGAACTATGGATTTGAACTAAATGATAACTATTCCTATTCTCATGATTTAACTATCATCTGTTCCCAAAAATAATAAATAAAAACATTTAGCGGGGTACAAGTATCGCATGTGACCATGGCGTCGTATCTGCCGTTGTTGACTTTCTTTACCGACTGGGTGAACAGTCTTTTGAGACCAGTCTTTTGAGACCAGTCTTTTTAGAACAGTCATATGCTATCTGGGAGGAAAGAACCCATTTATTAATAAACGTATTTGAAATTAATGAATGCAAAAGTTCAGAGCTGTAGCAGCATTCCTTCATAATCAGCTTATAGACTTTTCAGCCCACACTTGTATTAATCATAATTTCGTTAGATCATTACGTTAAAAAGTATTACTTTTTTCAATAATATTTCAAAATTCTATAACAGAATTTAAGAGAAAATTATCAGTGTTTAATATTTCAAAACCATGCATATAGACACATCTTTATCCTGATTTTGTAACTAACTCAATTTAACAGATTAAAATCTAATATTACAATACAACTAAATAATGTTCTTCATTATTGTAATCAAATAAAAATAAAAATAAGCATATGTTTTTATTTTAAATATAGACACTTGTTTAATTTCATTATTTTTATGTCATACCCTTTCTTGACGTAGGGGATTATGTCTGTTCACAGTCATCTTTATTTATTAATAGTTAATTTTCATAACTTCTTTTGAATTTAGATTCAACTCTACTTATAAATTCTTCACTTTCCCATTCACTCCCAGTAAACTCTTATATCTTAGAGGCATTATTGACTTGCTTGTGGTGTACTTCTGAAAAGAATAATTCTTCTCTGCCGCGTAAGAGATAATTCTACAGAGTCCATTCTAGTCTATTATTTAAGTCATAGTTAGTGGAGGAGAAGACTTATTGCAAGATGGAAGTAATAACAGCCATAACTTAGATATGGTGCGCCGATTTAATTGTTCGCTGGTAAGCGTTAAGCTACCTGCTCATCTGTTTATTTAGAAAAATGTAAAGTAAGTGATGAATTGGAGAACCGAGTTCGAATTCCATCGGTTCCATTACGTGTTAATACCCTTGGGAAAGGTATGACTCCTCTCTTCTCTTCAAGCTAAGGGTAAATAGCAAGACAGACTGGGTTCTATAGCCTTGTATGCAAAAATAAATCTCTGAATTCAAAGCCGGCCTGGAGAGGGTTGGCCTCCGTCA
Organism: Acanthosepion pharaonis; assembly: GCA_903632075.3. NCBI lineage: Eukaryota > Metazoa > Mollusca > Cephalopoda > Sepiida > Sepiidae > Acanthosepion > Acanthosepion pharaonis. Next base: position 1,837,611 of record CAHIKZ030003733.1, read on the forward strand.
AGCTACCTTGTCCAAGCAACACCACTTCTACTGCGGCTGCAGTAAATATGTTGCCCCTATGTCATTACGGATCACGCGATAAACAAATGTACCACTCCAATAAGTACATGACTCATCCTTCTATTTTCTACGTATGTAAGAGCCTGTTCAGTTCGAAAATGGAATAGCTTTGCCATATTTGGGCGGAAGCTGCCCAGATCTTACTTCCCAGTCTTGCTAGAGTTCAAAAGCGTCTCTCAGTCCTTGTGGGAGAAGAATTGTTTTCAACACTCCAACCTCTCTCTCTCTCACAGGCGGGATGTAGCGACCCTTTCTCTGTTCTCTCGTTACTACCATCGAAAGTACTCGGGGAAACTGCATCTTCTGGTTCCTTCAGGTCTGACCTTCACGGCTAGGACGCGCCATGCCACTTACGTAGTAACAAACCACCTATATTTCCTCCGTGTTCCACCGTCGAGAAGTAAGTTCTACTCAAAGCTTGCTCCCTCGAATCATTGCTCTGTCTCCCAGATCACTACAATCATAACCTGTTCAAGTCTAGTGTTAAACGTTATCTACCCCTCCTACCCATATAAACTAGCTCTTATCTTAATCCTCTAACACTAGTGGTCTCAGAGCCTTGTACTAGCTGAATATTATTGTAAAAAAAGAAAATTATTAGCTATGTTTTCTTTCTACTAATCTGTGTGTCTAAAATAATTCTCATTTTGTTTTTCAGCATTCAATATATTATTTCCTGATATTTGAACTTAAAGGTATTTTTGAAAGCTAATTTTCAGATTCTTTTATATGAACAAATTATGCGTAACATATTAAATGCTCAATGACTAGCATAGGATCTGATAGAATAAGGTTTTCCCGAAGCAAAATGCTTTTCCTTTGTACATCCCGTGTTCAAAAGGATTCCATGATGGATTTCTTCATAATGGAATCAGAAGATTAGATCACTATCTCTTGAGCTAAGATTAATAAACGATATCAGCATCACATGAGTGAATATATATATATATATATATATATATATATATATATATATATATATATATATATATATATATATATATATATATATATATATATATATAAAATGTATATGAGTGTGTTTGAGAGTGCGTGCATAAATGATAAAATATAGTGTTTAACTCATGCTTTATTCATGTTAGGAATGATATTCATATAGGAGACAGAACGTAGTGTGGTGACAGATATCTACGCCAGATGATGAAAATATTTTTCTTACATATTTATTCATTTACAAGGTTTTGTCATATTTAGAGAATCTAAAAATATGTAACTTTTTTCAATAACGTTCCCAAGATGTATTCTTTTTAGATTTTTCTAAAGAATGTTTTAGTTCTAACATGTCGAAATAATTTCATGTCATTCGTTTGTAAATAATTCAGGTTCATTAATGCTATAGCCTGTTGTTTTTTTACGGGTTTTGATAAAAGAAAGGAATTAATCTATTTAGAACTGTCGGTAAACTGTTTCACTCATTTTAAAAGCGTGACAAATTAAAATAAATGTTGGGAAAGCTATTTTTTAAGAACCTTGAATTTATCTGGAGATATGTGAGCTTCATTGTTTCCGTTTTATGCTCCACTGGGTCAGTTTTCATTATTTACGTATTTAAAATCGTAACTTTTTTTTCTCTTAATTTTACTTATTTACAACATTCGTAATTTTAACAGTGTTCCAGTAATATCTCTTATCGATCCACATAAGTTAAATGTTGCTAACGATTGGTCCCGGATGATGCGTTGGCCGAAAGGCAGCCTACGTCCGGATATTTAAAAAGAAATGAACATAAAATTGTTTATATATATATATATATATATATATATATATATATAATATTCCTGTTCCATTTTCTCTGTATTAGTGTGCCCTTATTAAGTGTGTTGGCAACTTCATATATCCAGTATAAAACGAACACACTATTCTGGAAAATAAAAGGAAAACAGTCGAACAACAGATTTTCTCCAGTGTGGTCATTTTTAATGATTTAGATTCCCTCCCATGGTTTGTTATTGGCGGTCTCTTTCATAAGAACATTAGACATGCGGATGTCACAGACTTGAAAACAGCCACAGAAATTAAAATATCTTACCGAAGATAATAAAGGAAATCTAGAAGTAAGTTTAGGCGTAAATTGTAAGAAGATAGTATGTATGTGTCAGCAAAATCACGCTAATTTCTGTTCTAGGTACCACGGCCAAGCAAGTACAAAAATATGCGTATCTCACAAGTAGAGGACACAAAAGGTGACACCGAAATACGAAGGCACATTGGTATAGCGAAAGTGACTTTCAAAGGCTAAGCAAACTATTAGGAAACAGGAAAATCCTGTAAGAATCCTCCCACCCAAAAAAGGGTTCCTGTTATGTAAGGGCATACTTCCTATACATCAGTTAACTTTGGTCAATCTCCACACAAGTGAAGAAAATACTTGAAGCAATAGAAATGGGATGGTACAGAATAAAGCTTACAATAACATGAACTTAAAATGATGGCATCGACGAAGTGTTAGAGAAAATAAAAACCAAAAGACCCTTAACATGTGAAACAGTTGGAATTTCCACAGCACATAATTGAGAAAGAATTTCGGAAAAATTTGAAACGTACATAGCCTATTGAATGTCAAAAAAGGCATCAGAAAACAGTGCTTAATCTAACTAAAGCAAATGGTTGACAAAACAGGTATTAGAGAAGATAGCGTAAAATCAAATTTTACTAAGAGCTAAAAAAGAAAAGGAAAATTTTGGCGATCCTTTATCGCACACGTCTAGAAGGGTTACGTCAAAATGAAGTAGAAGAAGGTATATAGATCAGTTAGTTAAACGCTACTTTGGCAATCAAGTCTCTTTCGATTCATGACTGACTAGGTAGAAGATTTTCTCGCAGTAGGTTGCCATTTCTTCCTGCGATAGGCTGGTTGCCACCCAACTCGGTCATAGATGTCGGAGCGGGGAGAAGTGATGAATTCACACATTTCCAAAGGGTATTTGCGCTGTAGTGATTGTTAGAGAATGGAATTCAAAATTCCGACCCAATAACTATTACACCACACCGAACATCCTGAATAGAGATAGGAAATCTTTAGAACACACATGTATAATTTTTAATACACATTCCTGTCTCCTATCTTTAACAATAAATTCAGATTATCTTTTAATCTGCTCTCACTGTCAATAATCTTTGAGTTTGTCCATATGTTCATCATGCAACTTAGCATTAATCGACAGTAACATGAAAGCCAATTCCCCAGTGGTATGGAGTGGTTCGTCTTTAATCAGCGCACACAATTGGCTCTCATCAAACTGAACAGGTGGACCAGAACGCTATTCTGTCGGTAATGAAATCATTTTCCTATACAGCTCAAAGTTCTTTTGCAGGTTTTTGACCATGATTAAAAGCAAAGAGTAGAGAACGTCGGACTTGTTCATTATTGCCTACATAGCATTCGACATCAACGGGGTGTCTAATCTGAAACAACATTTCAGTAGCGTTAAAAAGTAATTTCACTGGATGACCAGAATTTCCCAGAAGAAAAAAATGATGCGAAATCATTTTTTGAGATCATTGGCAGAACATCAAAAAAAATTGAACGAAAATATGTAAAAACCTAATTGCTGTGTCCAAAGATGTTTATCGGTTTATATTTTTAATTTCATACAAAATTCTATCAATTAATAATTAATTCCCAAAAAGTATTAAATTATTTTTTCAAATTTTATTTGAAATTAATATAAAGTATTTATATTTGATTTTAAGAGATATTTAAACTGGCTTAAATGTTCTCATTATTTTTCAATGAAAATGGGAAATATATGATAAACTGACCGTGAAAATATTTTAAAATGTGTGAAAGTTTTCTTGAAATAATTATAAATATTTATTATATTTATAGATTAGCTTCAGGCAATCATCTTCCAAACAGTGTAAAACCTTTACTAAAAAGAAGATATTTACATTATGTTAAACGCGTTTTAATTTTTGTAGCTCAAAATTTAGCAAAACCAGATAAAAGATGTTCCATTGTGACATCAACTAATCTGAAACTTTTCGATTTTGGTTTTATGATTCAATCAATTCACTCCCATCAGGGAAATAACGCCACAAGAAACACAAGGGGACATTGGGAAATAAAGCGAATGAAAAGATCCCAGACGGATCCGGAAAAACAAATAAAGATGAAACAAGAGATAAATTTTTGCTCCTATTCAAGAGACCGGGAGAATATATATTAAAAAAAAAGTTCTTAGGTATCTATTGAAACAGTTGTTTATAATACGTTGGAACAATCATAGTTGTGAAGAAATTTCAAAACATAACCTATATTGGCAGAAACAATTTTGAGTGTTAATTTCTCACTAAGAGAATCTGTAAAGAGTCCTCCCTTAAATCAAATTTACTTAATTAAACTCCGAGAAAGTTTTTAAAATTACAGATGTTTGAAATAGAATATTTATCTGTATTCATAACAGTTCTTTAAAAATCAGCGTAGTTCTTAACTCGGCCATTTTCTATTGCTGTTTCTCGACGAAAGTATCAATATAAGAGAGCGTAACATGTCAGAATTAATATGGTTCAAATAAACATCCAGTTTTTTTCAAGGGTATAAAGGTACAATACGAGGCGTACGATTTGATTTGATATTGAGCTTCATAACTGTATTTTTCAAGGTAGTCTTTCATAAGCCATCATTATTCTCAATTCTTTAGTTGACTTCGTTTATCATATCAACACACAATTTTCTCCCAATCCTGCTACATAGTGTATATTATATAATGTAAATATTATACTGTGGAACAATTTTGTTGAGTTCATTTTTTCACTTGATTTAGATTAAAATTGTTATGCTGATTTCAAAAGTACAGTCAGTTTTCATCTATCACGTTATTTTTTGGCCTGCAGCCCACTCCCAAAATAAGCGCAATTGTACAGGTTTGCTAAAAGCACCTATTTAATGGATCGCGGTCAAATTACTAAGAAAAGTAATTAATAAAATAATACTTAGTTTTTTTCTTTCAATAATTTATAATTAGTAACTAGCAGCATGGCCCGGCGTTGCCCGTGCTTGATTCAAAAATCGTACGACTCATACAGCAATCGCTATCACTTGACTTAAAATATTTTTGCCGTTCTTTGCCTTTTAAGGAGTGCCCTTTGCCGAGCTGATGCTGCTACATGCCTTACTTCTTGCCTATCTTACACTGCGAATTTTTTCAAAGCTCTATACTAAACATTGAATCTGTTACGAAAAAAGAACTAAACAAAATGAACACAAAACGATAAGCTTTAAAGAAGGACTCGTAACTGGAAAACCCGAATGAAAAAAAGAATGTTAACAACAAATACTTTTTCCCATCCAACCCAGTTCTGTGGAATCAGAATCAACGTTGAGTTTAAGCAAACGAATGAACCAATTAGAGTAAAGTGGCATTCAGATTTAAATTTTTCACACTTATGACGAATGCAGCTATCGATATTTTTGCATGCTAGCACGCTAGTTAACATTCGTGTCAGTCAGCTGTTGGCTCTTACGCTGGCCAATAGAATCTTCCTGCCTATTCGTAGCAGCCAGCTATAGGCTCTCAATCTGGCTAGTAGAAAATGGCCGCAAACTACATGAAAACTGGAGCACGTGCATGTAAATTTTAGTGCAAATCCGTCTTTGGGGCCGTGAATTCGTTACACACACACACACACACACACACACACACACATCCTGCCTTTTATAGATAGAGATAATATATTTTTTTTTGTTGTTGAATGCGTTAGGGGATTAACAATCGGGCGGAGATGATGAAACCTGGATACCTATTCAGTTACACGTGAGAAAGTGCAGTGATAGAGTATGTGTGCTTCATATAGTTGTGTCGTATTCATCAACAAAAAAGAAAATTCGGTAAAAAGGTTCTAGCAAATGTTACTGTGTTTTTTTGTTGTTTTTCTAAGCTTGTGAGTGATCTACTTGTTTACACTAATAATTATTTCCATTCTTTCAGATCATGTCTGGCTCAGCTATTTCGCGTCACAAGTGCCTAAACAGCCTTGATTCCTTTTATTTTATCTGTGGCAGTTTCACTTTTCCCAGTTAAACGGCAAAGATCAGCACCTTTGTCAAGCAAGCCTATTTAGCATATTTTAAAGCAACGCATGGTGATCAAATCAGGTCTTGGACTCACAAGACATGGAAACAGCGTGTCGAGAGTTTACGAATGTGGACTACGGGAACACTTGATAAACTGGCATTCGGTATACCTATGATTTGGCAAGAGCCAAGGCATCATTGAAAGGAATGGTACTTAATGGAGACTTCAGAATATAACAAGAAAATCAAATACAAAATCGATTATCCAAGTCTGCCATCACCTATACGTCCAGTATCTCATTCAGCTGAAATCCGGGTATCAGTTTTCGTTCAACTACCATCTCTTGATGATCTGGATCCGGATGAAGAACTCAGTGACAACCATGATGAAGATTTTAAAATTGAAGATGAAATAGCACGTAAGGGAATCGATCTGAATGAGTTGAATGACATGGCATAGGATCTGGCACTGTCAAAAAAAGACTTCTAGCATCAAGACTAAAAGAGACAAAACGTGAAAAGAGAACAAAGGTATCCTATTTTTGATCTAGGGAAAGTTCATTTCTGCAGCATTTTCGAAGTGACAGTAGGTTTGTATATTTCTATTGTAGAACTAAAATAAATGGGGACTATTGATCATAAGCGTAGCTTAACATGTGTCCTTCCCTGTAATGGCAATTTCTATTGTACTGTCTCAATTGGCTATTCAGTTTGTCTTCATGGAGAACATGGAGACAAAGAGTCATTGATTTGTTTCAATATCACAAACACAATTGGATCATCTGTGTTGAACTTAAAGTGGTATGATTCCTTCTTAGTCAGCAATGGGGTTGCAACAAGTATCCCTGTTTTCTGAGTATGTTGTATAGCAGAACTCGAGTGAAACGTTGGATGGAGAGCAAATGAGCTGACCTGAAACCATTCTACATGAACAACTCGTTGAAGGAAACACAATTTTATTCCCACCTCTGCACATTAAACAGGTTTTAATGAAGCAATTCATTAAAACATTGAAAAGTGAAGGAGACGGTTTCATTTTGGCATTTCCTGGACTGTCAATTGAAAGTAATCAACGCTAGTGTGTTTGATGGTCCACAGATTCGGAGGCCCATTAAAGACAATGATTTTATCGGAAAAATATCAGAACTGGAAAAGAATTCCTGGTCATCATTCAAAGACCTTGTGAAGAACTTTATTGAAAATAAACAAGTAAGGAATTACGCCGATATTGACCAGAAACTATGGGAGCACTACAAAGCCCTTAGATACAACATGAGCATCAAGTTGCATTTTCTGCACAGCCATCTTCCTAACTTCTCGGAAAACATTGGCGAAGACAGCGATAAACAAGGTTAACGATTCCACTATGAGTTGAAGGTCATGGAAGACCAGTATCAGAGCAGATGGGATTTAAATACAATTGCCGACTATTGTTGGAGCACAACAGCGAGACCGTCCACAAGCTGTACACCCAGAAAAAGGTATAGGCGTAAATACTTACCTTAATTTTTGACTTACATTAATGATATCCTTTGTATGAACAAAATATATTTGTACATCATTACAGTCAAGCAACACTTTATTATTACCCATCATATATAAATTTTAGACCATACAATAAAATGATCCTAAATATACTAGACACGTTATTGAGATTTATTGTAAATTAATACAATTATGGCACAAGGCCGAAAAGTAGGAATGGTATAAGGCTGGTCTTCACTAAATCTCTTATACCAAGCTAATTGGATTCACGACCCATTCACATGCAACAATTTCCTCATTCACCGCAAATCTCATCTGTCTCTAACCAATCCTCCATACACAGTAATACCACATCCTCACGGTGGTGGGTGTTAAAAACATCCCAATGAGATGATAAATATTATTTACATATATATATATATATATATATATATATATATATATAAATCGGATAAATGTTCATGAAAGGGGAGTGGTGAATCCCAAAACAAACTAAATATCAAAACAAAGTAAAAATAAACTAGACACGTTATTTTGTTTCTTTATAAAAAGCAAAGATATCCTATAGCGTACAAACCTGATGTGATACAGAAAACAACGGGATCGTTTTTGGATTCAGAAGCCAAAAGTTAATCAAAATCTTGTGTCAAACCTAACTCAAACAAAATTATGTTCCGCAGTGTTATTTTCGAATATCGATTAGATACAGAAATATCTCTTACGTATGTACTCAAACTGCGTGTTTCCGTTAGTTAAATCGATTACGTGTCACATGTAAAAGTCGATGGACAACCTGCGTTAATTTCCAACTGACATCAAACCCCAATTATCTCCGTTTTACAGGAATAAGGCTTACTCAGGTTATATTCCGTCGTATAGAGTTTACGTGTCAGTTTATATAAGAGAGTGGAAAAGAATTTGCAAACATCTGCCATATTTTGAAGGTAATGTTCACATCAATGCAGTATCTGTGAGAGAACCAGTCATTGAAAAATACTTCGATAAAATAGCTGTAAGTAAACCGTCTCGTACAAACAGGTTCCATGCTTTGAATGCGTAAATTTAATTTAATTCAGTTAGTGCCATTTAAGAATGTCGGAAAGTGTGTTACCAAGAGGCTTTAAGTTAATTCGAACACAAACTGTGCCTGTTCAATAGTAGGCATGTATACTTCAGGTGTCAAATGAACATTCTACACCCAGGCGTTATGTTCTGCACGAAGATGTAGTAGAAACGCTGTCGAAGATTAGGGGGTTTAAATATCGATTAGAAAAGATCAAAAGAAGAGTAACCACCTGGTTCTTAAAGCTTGCCCAACAACCGCTTCACACGGATCAAACGATTCTCTATTGCCTTTTGCAACCTGAACTGGCCTTTCATTGTGCTAGCGAATGCAATTTAACTTTGGAAATGCCTCATTTAAAAAGCATGCATGTTAACATTATAATGCCAATTTACAATACATCATTAATTACAACAGTTAAAACAAATATCCGCTATTAATTTGGAATTTCTATGAATAACAGATTCCATGAGGCTAATTTTCTGACAGTTGGTATTTATCGGTTATATATACCGTATAATGCTAGATTCGTTTTGATTTCGGGTCGAAGCGTCAGCAAGGGCACTAGATATATGCTCAACATTATATTATCAAGAAAGAGTAATAATTTAAAAAAAATATATAAACCGTGCATCAGTAGGAAAAATGTGGGCGGAATAGAAGAGAAAATATTTACGGTATGTACATAGTTAAGACTGTTGTCTTCATCTTTATTATCATATATACGACGTTTCGGCCATTGTACGCTCCGGCTGTATTCAGGTGATATAAGTTGAAATTTCGAACCACTGGGGAAGATTGATCTATTTCCACGTGCCATGCCTTTTTTGAAAGTGAAGAACAGTCCAAACAATGTAAGTTGTTAAAAGATCTCCTTAATATAAACCGATGTGAAAATAAAATATTGTGAACATTAAACGCCAGGGAGTAAATTTAAAACAAAAAAATTATATATATATATATATATATATATATATATATATATATATATATATATATATATATAGAATACAGGTAATTAATCCGTTATTATCTAATACAAATGGATCCTAGTAATATCAAATATTTAAACTTATCCGCGAAAAACGGCTCTTATAACAGGGCATATAAATTACAAAATAAAATCCGTAAAATATAGAATTATCTCATATGAAGGGGTATATATACCCTCCTCGCATATAAAGTAATTTTGGATTTTGTTGTTATTGAAGGGAGCTCTCGGTGAACCCAAATCCGTTTACTGTTTTAATATGTATATAATTTAATATACATATGAATAGAATCACACATTAAATGAGAGAGAGAGAGAGAGAGAGAGATAGAATGGAGAGAATATAGAGAGAGAAGAGGAGGAGAAAGAAAAGGAGAACGATAGCAAAAATACAAAGGATAGAGAGGAAAGACAGGTAAATTGCTTCACGGACTGGAAAATAGAAGGACAGTATGAACCTTCCTTTAGTCAATTCATGTTATACATCGTTTTTAAATTACCCTATAAACGCTTATGATGGCATAATGAAACTTGCTGGAGCAGTAACTGAAACAATCTATCGAATCTTGCGGTTCAAATCTATTTTATCAAATAATATGTTGATATTTGATTTGATTTCAAGATTTTTTTTCGAGACGAGCTGCCTTGCCAGGAAACCCGATTTGCGCAATGGAAATTGCCACTGAGATTTATTTTATACTTCCGTCTTTCATGAAGTGACAGATGAAAATTATAAGACCGAGTGAAAGAGACTATTTACCGACCCACCTTCAAGATGTTAGATTTAGCAAAGGCTCATAAGTAACGTAGAGACCTGCGTGTAAACTGGCAATAGGTGCCAGACATTATACACTGGTATCAGAAATTGTCTTTGACACTTTCATTGTAAGAGTTATGTGGAAAGAGCAACATGGTGGACAGTCTATTTTGGCGAAAATAATTTTATTTTCGACGCCAATTACACCAAAAGGTCAATTCGTGATATTCTAAAGACTTCACTCCATGATGATCTAACATTATTATTATTATTATTATTATTATTATAAATAAATCGTATTTGTTCTCCATTTTTTTATAACAACATACCTGGTTCAAGTAATAAAGATGTGAAGGAAGAGATTTTTTTATTTGCACTTTATTAAAAAACAATAGCTATTACCAACAAAAAAATAATGAAAAACATTTTCGCCTGATATGAGATATTTTACTTTGATTCCCTGGAGGAATGGTGCACTAGAGATGTTCTCAAGTTCCTTTCTTCAACGGATGCAAAGCTACAACCACAACTGGAAGAATTTTAGTCTTCAGGTGAGATATCTTTTTCTATTTGCATCTTCAGGTTTTAAATTGACTTATTTAAAAAAAAACAAAAAACATTTCACAAATATTTGTGTCGGTATGCATATGTCAAACTCAATGTAAACTTTCTTTTCTTTAATAATAAAGTATGGGCAAAGTCTTGTTCGATATGTCTTGGTAGAAAAATCGCAGAGCATTTTAACAAGCTACTTCATATACAGATTTATTTATATTATTTATATTGTATGGACTGTTGTCCTCAACTTTGTTGCCATATACACGATATTTCCGCCATTTTACACTTCTTCAGGTGACTGGAATTTCGAACGGAACCCTTTATTACATCCATAGACGTAGATTGTTCTCTTCCGGATGCCTCTTCCGGATGTCACGTTATCCAAGTTGTATGTTTACCTCAGCTGTAGCCATGTATTAAAGTCACAACTTTTTTGTTCACTGGATCCAACCAACACGTTTATCCACATCAAGGTAAGAACTTTTAGAACCTATAAACTTAATGTTGAAGCAACCATTTCTTACCAGAGCGCATATTGCAATTTTTGGTTATTATTTTTCTCTAGCACTCCGTATTATTGATTCCCATATTGTATTAATTTCCATACTAGGTCGGCTTAGGATATTTTTGTGGCCTAGCATAAATTCATACACTGATGTCTTCAAATTGTGAAATTGTTAAAGGTCTTATCTCCGTAAACGGGTCTGGGTGTTGTTCATACCAATATCATGAAATTTAATTTCTGTAAAAGTAGCATATGTTCCATTGCAGATATTGGCGCACACTATCATGCCTGGTTTTATCTTCAGTGGGTGCGAATACCATACGACTTGATACAAAATCGACAACATTTTTCTGGATATCTATCAGAGAATCTGCATAATTTTTCTGAATGTGTGATTGATAATTTCTAGCTAGCAAGCTTGTCTCATGTGCAGCAGCAATAGAATTTTCGGTTTAAGTTTGTAACACTTTACTACATATCCATTGATGTTTACGGGATTTGTCTACACTAGCTTGTATGGTACGGGCAGAGAATTGACAGTGAAACTGTTAATCTTGCCTTTGGTTTCGTTTTTTTAAGTATTTTGCAGCTGCAGTCGATTCACTATGCTATACTTGCATTGTATCGCCCATTTGAAACTCCATTTTGAATTTGTTGGCTTCCTTTATAACTGAATAAAGTTTTTAATTCTTTCATGAACTTTGCCACAGATCATCATCCAGTCTTCGATAGTTTCCAGGTATCTTTGAAGGCCGATTGTCGTAGTCATCAACATCAGCATTCGGATTATTCATGTGGGTGACAAGCGAGAAACTTTCTAGTTTTTACATCCATACACGTAACAATCAGCTATGGTCTTGTTAAGGATGTTGAAACTCTATTTCAATAAGGGAACAGCCAAGGTGTTTTTGGCTGATATTCTGTTTTTTTTTTATTATTTAATTCAGCTCGGTATTCAATACCAAGCCAAACGCCTGTAGTATTATATACTTATAAGCATGTTCCAGTTCCCTAATGCCTGTTACAAAATCTTTCATTCCACCTTACTTGAATGTTACTTTCCCACATTTATCTAATCCGAAATTGATAACAATATCGTCAATGAAACATTTTACAGCATTGAGTAAACGCTTTAACTCATTGTCGTATTTGGCAAATAGTTTGAGAGCATCCATGTAGAGTAGGTGCTTGAATGATTTCTTGTTTACTTTGTATCAATAGTTATTGTTTAGTCCATGGGTAAGGGGGATTAAGGACAGGCAAAACAGAAAGGGTGACATGGAGTCTCCTTGAAAGTTTCCACGTCGGATATTCAGAACGTTGGAAGTGGCAGTGCCTCCGGTGTGATTCCTATGCATTGTTTAAGGAAATTTATTACCACCGAGGACATTGTGCATTTCCAGAGTCTTAAGGATCTAGGAGTATCTAATGCTTTAGCGTAATCTCTTCATACTGTGTTGAGATTTCCACCTCTTTTCCTACAATTTTCCATAGTCATTTTTTTTATCAATAGTTTATCTTTGCAACCATATGAAACTCTCCTGCACGTCTTCTGCTACTGTAGAAGATCGCTGTTTTCTTCAAGAAAGGAGTAAGTACATTACTTTAGAACAGACGTGATCAATTTACACGTGGTAACAGAGATGTTATTGGCCTATGATTATTCGGATCATATGTTTCATCCGTTTTTTTTGTTCTTTTTTTTTTTGCTGGGCATATGTAATAGATTCATTGATCCATTCTTGGACTTCATTGGGATTACGAATAAGCATTGATAACGTATGTTGCAAGTGTTTTATGGATTCATAACTAATTATAGAGACAAAAATTGGGTAACTTGTCATTTCCTAGGGATCTCTGTTGTCGGGATTTCGTTAGTGCTTGCTTAGCCTTGGTTATATATTCTCATTCTTAGAGAGGTTTATCCATCAATCGTTCTTCTCGTTGGATCCATTCTGCATTGGGGTTAGATTCCTTTGAGTCGCTCTAAATATTATCCGAGAATTCCTGCATTTTATCGATAGATGGCGGCTTTTGGACATCTATAACTACTTTTCCAATTTCGCATAATTTCCTTATTTTTTAAGGTCATTTGTAATATCTTTGTTGTAATCTAGGGAAGGATACTGAATATAATAATCAAACGAAGGTTGGTGATTAACGATAATACTTAGGACACGAACAACACATATAACATTCGCCATCGGGGCGTAGAAGAAATAATTAACTGCTAGAATTAAGTCAATCGAATTCCACAATGAATCTTCAACTGCAGGATATCTACCAACCGCGCCACGCGATCAGATGTGGCACAAGGTGGAATTTAATTTGATATATCCGCACCCGTAGGCTCGGCCAAAAATTCCACTTAGACCCCGTATAAAACATGGTCGGTTAGCAGTTTCTCGAAAAGAGACTGGGTTCTTTCTGCATGCATACAGAGAGTTTGACCAGCACAACTGGAGATGAATTTCCAACTGCAGACCAACATACAGTATTTACTATTGTATTTATGTGAATGGGGACATGCACATTATCCCTTGTAGGTATGCTACAGCAATCTTTTTTTTTGGCGATAGAACCTGTAAAGCTTTTTATATCGTCTTATTGTTGTTTTTCTTTTGCCTTTAAATGCAGTTTATGTTTATGTATTTACTTGATTTGTGGAATTTCATTTAGAATTTAATGTTATATGTCCTCTTGGTCTGCATTTGCGCTTTGAGACATTTGGTTTTCATGAGACTCCATCTAGTACCGATAACTTACATTTGATTTCCTTTATTTCTCGCACAAATTTTGCCTTCAATGCTGGCTCTTTGTTTCTGTTGCTTGATCTTTTCAATGTCTTAACACTAAGCTTCACACTAGCTGCTAAAGCTGTTGCGTATATGACATTATTTACTTTTACGATGTTTCCCAGTGGTTTGTCCATTTGCAAGTCTTTGCATTTCAGCGTTGTATATTTGCACAATATATTTATTGTACTTTGTCATATGAACTTTTGGAAGCTGATCTCTGTCTGTCATTTGTGTTCCAGTTACTCTACTTAGTACTTGGATTTCGCTTATGTACTAAGCGAACCACTATGTTGATAAAAACCTTATTTTTTATTAAACACAAAAGTAATGTATTGAAAACTTTGTAAAATCAATGGGTAAAAATGGCTATGAGAGAATGAAGCAAAACAATCTTGGCGAGTACAATCTTTCTTCGAACATTGTGGATTGTTATTTCAGAATCACAAACAAAGTGCTGTACCAGATAACAGATAATGCATTAATTGAGGACTTTCAAACGTAGCAACAGTTAAAATGGATGCCACCATTATCTAGCTTCTGGTATGAAAGCAATTGTCTGGCGGATTTGAGGAACTTTTGAACCTAATCGACATAAAAATCGACATTAAACCAGACTCATCGTGCAGATGAATAACATTTTTCAACGTTAAAATAATAATAAAAGTTAATGTTCCGTAGAAAGTATGTTTTTATTTATTGCTCTTTTTTTCGCCTGAGTATCAAATTTATTCAGAACGTTTACAGAAATGTATTGGAAGTCGACGAATATTGGAAAATAGAAACGAGACAATAAAAGATAAGCAAGCAATTGCTGAGTAAACGATCAGAGGCATGAAATAATAGATAATTTTAATTACGGCGGAACCAAAGAATAAAAAATAATAATTCTGTAATTTATTGGATCAGACAAATTTCGATCATTAAGCAATTGACAGAGGGGAAAAAAGGAATAGAATTAATGCAAAATAAAATGATAATAATGTTGCGCGTATTATTCAGTCACTGGAATATTGGTCACTTGTAAATTGTTACTGGAGACTAGTTTCATCAACACTGCTAAATGATTTCGCCCTGCGTAATATAAAAAAATATAATAATAAATATCGATTCTTGTAATACTATATTTCACTGGTCAAGAAGTGCCAACATTGCAGACATAAGAGATAATTAATTAGATATTTTAAGACATAAGTTATAAGACATTCGAAGTATATCCAGTGATTTATTTATTGTCGTGTTTCTATCACAATTTTGTGGGCTATTTAAAACCAAAATATAGTTTGGACTGTAAGAACAATTCTTTTTTGCAAATATCAATTGCATGAAAATATTAAAAAATAAAAACAATTTTTCTATATCTGGAGTGGGAGAGAAGGTGAATTTATATCTTTCTCATGGCTACATTAGCGTAAGTTTATATTGATTGATTTCTTTTTTATCGTTTATCAACCCTTTGCTGGTTATTTAAAGCTAGAAAATATTTTTATATTTAAGTATATTTTTGAGATTATATATTTCCCACTGCTATTTGTGCATAAGTCTACATTGATTGAGTGATTTCTTCAATGGATTATCAACCCTTTTCAAGTGATTTAAAGTCAAAAATATTTTCAGATTGTAAGTATATTTATTTCGATAATAAAGATTTTGTCATACAAATCTCACGAATTAATCCATAACTAGAAGAAGAAGATGTGGATTCATATTTTTCTAAAGGGAACTTTGGCGCAATTGAACACAATTAGAGTTAGAAATCGGTTCTACTGTTAACAAATCCGAGCCTTTATTCATTTCACCACCGCACACCAAAGTTTACAGTACCGGGGATTCGCAATTGATCACCTCTCTAGGTACTGGTCAGGCTCGATGTTGCTTTACTTCGGTGATCGTACTGGAAGCAATGTTTCAATGTGATGATGTGACCGTGGGATCTTTTCGTAAGTGAATGCAGTAAACCCGACTGTAATTCGAACTCAGTCTTCCGATTTAACATTGAGACTACTAACCATTAAAAAAAATTTTGTCCATCTTTTTCGGTCCCGTTAAGACCATTCTAAATAAATAAAACAATTTAAACGAGAAAATCTGTTTTTAAATCTCGGAAATTAGAGGGAAAATACAGGCAAATTAAAAGGCCGAAAAATAGAGAAAATGGATTGACTTCATCACGGCTATTACGTCATGGCTATTATCCCGCAATCGTTCTAGAGAATATTGCTGTCATTGATTATTTTTGTAAATTCGCCTTCTATTTATTTCGTATGAAAATACAAAATTGAAGCACAAGGACTAAACGAAGAAAATGGAGAGGCTTGTCTTCCTTAGCTGTCCTAGTCCTAGTTAATCAGACTCGTGACCCATTCATTCATTATAATTTACTTATTTACCACAAGAATGTATCTATCACCACCAATCCAACATACACCAACATACCCCACACTCACTGGGGAACCTACAAAACACCCCATGACAAATACTTAAAGGTCCATAAATATATAAATAAAAATCTGTCTTCGTCTGTCTTCATTCGTGTGTTTCATTTTACATTTTTTTTTTAATTTACTGAAGCAGACATTAAACATATTAAACAGTTATTTATATTTCCATCTTTCATTTTTCTCACTGCAACCAAGCAGCTTCTCTGATATATCTTTTACGTGTTTTCTTTATTTCAGAACGTTCAGTTCGTTACTTATTAGGTCTTAGTAGAATGTAATACCTAAGGAACGAAGGAACACATGAAACTACATCTTAAAAAGCATAAAGTTTTGACGATGCATTTTTCATAGGCGATTATTTTTAGGGTATGTCTCTTCACTCTTTTTTTGTTTTATATCTTTTTAAATAGCTTTTCATCTTTGCAACACTTCTCTGTCTTCCTGGTTCTTATTCTACAATAACTTTACGCGAGCTTATCAAGGAGGTTGCTTGGTGTATTTAAATGGTCTCTTCTTTTTTCATTACTTTTCTATATATTTCACCTAACTGCCGCAATATTTTTTGTAATACTTATTCTTCTGAAAGCTTCCTCGGTATTTACTTATTCTCTCCATTCTTTTCTCAGCGTTCACCAATATAGCCACATCTCTCTCGTTTTAAATTTCTCCTTCACGTCTGAAGATTTGTCCAGCTTCCATTGCTATTTAGATGATTAAATATTACGGAGAACTTCAGCATTCATATTTTGCGTTTATGTTGTAGAGTAGTTTTCACAGCGGAGGCTTGTAAAAAGGGCCCGACGTACAAAACGTTAGGAACTTGCAATAATAGTTAATGACGCAGCAATCTAGTTGTGATGGTTGATACTTCAATGTCCGACATCGACTGACTCACTCAACTCCACTGAGCTCAACTGGCGACCGCTACTACTACTACTACTTATTATGTGTGGGAGAGTCTATTACAATAGAATAGGTAATGTTCTGGTATAACAGTTTACCGGCATTTCACAATGTTCTTTTTTTTTTAATTCACCACAAGCAAGGCAATAAATCCACGAAAACACAAGAGGTTACTAGCCGAGGAAAGGCATGAAACAGAAACATAGTTAAGGAGTAAGAACAAAAAAAGAATGATCAGATGTATATTAGATAGCTACTGACATTGCATTTAAATTTTTAAAGTTTTAAAGTGGACTGGAAAACATGAAACCAGAAGGGAGAGAAAAGAATCTGACAGCAGAGTTATTTTTTTTTTCGTTTCTAATAACATTTTCCCGCTATTCCTGTTTGTTTTCAAATTTATATATCACATATTCATTTTTCTTTTAAAATATTCACAATCTCCTTAGATTTCCGCACCTGCGTGATTTTCACGTCTCCAATATATAACATTGCAACTTGAGCTATCTTTTTTTAACATGCATTCAGTATTCTTACACTTAATCATTTTTATATACCGTTCTAATAGGAATACGCACTTAAAAAACAAGGTGGATAAAATAAGTAAAGTTTTATTGTAAAAAGAATAAAGGTAACAGAGGTCGTTACAAGTCAATCCAGTAGTGAGTGCTACTATTGGAAGGTCGGTAGTTCTCGCGTAAGTCTGAGTCGTACTCAACAGACACCTGCAAGTAATATTTACCAACCTCCGTACGGAGTAGGATGTGACACAAGGCCGAATTTAATATGGGACAATACGAGCCCGCATAAACCGGTGCGGGTCTGTCTACCTCCTCGAACGAGATTCTGCCCGAAGGTAGAGTCTCGTCAGGGTTCCTCTCTGCACGAAGGCAGAGAGTTCGACCGTCTAGCTGGAAAAGATCCCAGCTAGTATATTTAGCTACACCCCACCACGAGTGTTGCATATGGAACAAGGCCGGTTTAACGTGGGTTGTCTGAACCCGTAGGCTCGACCAAAAATATTGCCTTTTTGAACCCGTATAATCGGGTTCAGGGTCAGTCTACCTCCCCGAACGAGACTCTGCCCTTCGGCGGAGCCGCGTCTGGGTTCGTCTTTTTCCAAAGGCAGAGACTTCGACTGTTCAGCTGGAATAGGTCGCACCTAGTATATTTAGCTACCCCCCACGAGGGTTGCATGTCGCACAAGGCCGGTTTAACGAGGGTTCTCCAAAAATATTCCCCCTTTTGAACCCGCTTAAACGGGTTCAGGGGCAGTCTACCTCACCGAATGAGACTCTGCCCGAAGGGAGAGAATTCAACTGGCTAGCTCGAATAGGTCGCAGTTAGTCTCTGTAGTCCATTGACTTACAGCTACATATAAATTGTTACTACCTGTCATGTAGTTACTCATGAGGGTGACAGGTTATTCCATTACATCAATTATTAATCCTTTATTTTTGGTTCCATTAATCCTCGCACTTTTCATTTCCTATTATATGCTTTATATTATTCAGCATATATTTTTATGAATAATTAATAGCTTTCCCATAATTAAGATAAATAGTATTCAGAAAATATATTTTGTGTGTGATTTTGATAGGTCATTTATTCCTTACGAGTAGAGTGATAGACAATATTCAATAATTAAATATGTATGGTGAAAAAGTATACATGCAAAAAATAACAGACCAATTTACTTGCAATGCAAGATAATATTTATTAAACAAAATTAAAGAAAGAAAGTTAAAACAAGGGTTTCTTTTATTAGAAGTAAATTGTATAAACAACGAAATGTTGATGAATATTTTATAGTGCGACTTACTGTGTTGCTGTCTTTTAGTGTGAAGAGAGAGAGAGAGAGAATTACATCAAGATTCACGTGTTTTATATTCGTGAATTGTTGCTTATACAAGGTTTATTTAGGGCTGGTGCTGCTGCTTTGTTTAAAGTCTCTACAGCACACTCTTTCAAGATAGCTGCACGACAATCTTAAGAAAGATAAGTTTTATTATAGTAGATAATATCATATTTTCTTATGCTATTTAATATAGCAGTCGCTCTTTTTTGTCTCTGCTTGGTAGTTTATAATGACTCATCAAGGATATTTTCTAAATGTGCCGGTTTTAGTCGGTTATTGGAAATATTTTCTTGTTTAATTTTAATCACAACTGTAAAATGTTTCTCTCTGTGTCTTACTGCCTTGTCAGTAAATCTGTATGATGTTTATGAGGGTTTAGTTCCACTGTCTTTTACTATCACACAGTTGCAGTTTTTGAAAGATTCGGGCAAATATTTTACATAGGTTGATGTTTAGAAAATGTGGATATTGATATAACTTGAATCACAACATATCTACAGATGATGACAGGATGCAACGTTCATTTGGTTTGATTGTTATCTTTCCTGGTAAACGTGCATCATAGTACGGCTATTACAACTTTTACAACTGTTTTACCCCTAAATGTATTAATGAAATATTCTGAACACTATTTACATTATTCGGACAATTTTCCTCATCTTTCTGACATATTTATTACAACGTTTCGGCCGTTTTAATCTCCGACCTTCTTCAGGTGGCTGGAATGTCGAACTGGACATTTATTTAGCTCGCTGAGGTAGACTGTTCTAGTTGCACAAGGACACATGGCACAGTGGATAAAGGTGTTCGTTACATCTAGTGACAGGACCCAATGAATGTGAGTTCAATACCTGGTTAAAGCAGTGGAGAACATGGAGAGGCGAATTAACAGGAGATAACTGATAAATGTCATATATTAGGCATGGCAAGTGAACCTAGAATATTTTACCCCAGCGAGCGAAATAAAGGTTTCAATTAGACATTCCAACCACCTGAAGAAGGCCGGTGCATACAACGGTCAAAACGTTGTGATAAATATGGCAACAAAGACGAGGACAATCGTCCGAATAAAGTAAATAATGTACATAATGCATCATCTCAGAAATGTAGAGAGATACTGAAATATTCTGAAGCCAAGTATAGTTTAGCGCATTTTTCAGGAATCCCTTTAGAGAATGATGAAAGCGTTCTATAATGCTGTTAGATTCCAGATGGTAAGCGGTTTTAGAAATTCTGCTTGCACTAAGTACGTTGGTTAGGGAAACAAAAAGTGAGGATTCAAATTGTGTTTCTCTGCTTCTGGTGGTGGTCGTGGAAACATCAAATCTGCTGTCCCAACCAGTTATAAAAACCTGTGATTTCGCACTGATATAAGTAAGGGAAATTACTTTAGGTCAGCCAGTGAATTTCACAATACAGATGAGTAGATAGTAATATTCATGACAGGACGGAAATGGTCCGGTGATGTCGATATGGACATGGTCTAATCGAATATCAGGAAAGTAAAAGATGTAGGTGCTGATATAATCTCTCACTAATTTGGCTTTTGACACGGAAGATTATGAAGAGTCTAATACCTCTTATCCTTCCTGATTCCAGGCCAGATACAATTTCTACTAATTTACCTGTAGGTCGCATTTATGACTAGCTGTGATATTGAGTGCATAGTATCAAATAGTTATCTACGAAGAGTTTTTGAAATAAAAGCCCACAAAGTTTCTGTAGATATATCGCACTTAATGGAATGTTTCACTTGTGGAATATATATTTTTTTCGTTTATAATGAAGAATTATTGTCCTCTATCTTCATCATTTTGCGAAGTTGCAATAGTTTCAAAATCGATGACAGGACTCATATTAATAATATAAATATTTCTGGAAAGTGTGCCTGAAAGAGTGTTTCCAGAGCTTTTGATATGTCCAATATCAATTGTAAATTGGCTGATAAAATCAGAAGTGTCTATGTTTCCGAGAAAATTAATTTCTCGGATTTTGCCCTGATTTTTTTTTCAACTGGAGTTTTATTGTCTGTGATCTGAGATGTCGCAAGTGTCGGATGACACTATTTCTTTTGTGTCACGGGAACGGTGCAATGAAAGGGTTAGGTTTAGGGTTTGTTAGCATTGAATTTTATTTTTAATCCATGTACTAACCCTAACCCTTTCCCTGCACCGTGCCCGTGACAGAAAAGAAATAGTGCCCATATTAGTTTATTATCACCTGCCTTGGATAAAGAAAATATTTTATTCAGGGGAGATAATACAATTACGAAATAATAAGTATAAATAGAAAACCGGAACTGGAAGAAGATGGCGCCACCGTCTACAGGAGATAAAGAGAGGGAAAAAACGTAAACTCGTCGAGTTCACCGTCCGAAGATACACTTTCCGAGGCCCGGATACAGGCCTAAAACGACTAAAATACTCACTGGCACTTAACAAATTAGATCGGGCAACTAAAGAACACGACGTAGTATTCGCCAATCCGAACATAACTACCGAGGAGACGGATGAAAAATTTCTCAAGGACACACATGGATCAGGATTCTTGGGAGGACTCGCGAGAATCGCAATCAAGGCTAAGCTAGCTCTTGGACTGTACGACTACTTCACAGGCGATATCGACAGTGTCGGCAACCTTAACAGTGACGTTACTGATTCTTTACATAATTTACAGGATATGGAACTCGGAGTCTGGAGTGAGGTTCGTCAGAAGTCTGTCAGGAGTCAGTTAGTCAGTCAGAGCGAGCGAGTCAGTCAGTCGAGTCAGAGGCATTCCGAAACAGAGTCGCGTTCAGACAATTACTACTAATTGTTCGTACTAACACTTTCTACTTCTCAGTATATACTCCTGTTTGTAATATATCTGTGTTATTCCATTTACGTATTCGAGTTTTTCTTTATTGGTTCTACCTTGGACTATCACCGTGGCACAAGGAACCGGACCATAACACTAACTTGACTCAATTTTCCTTTGCCAAATTAAATGCTGAATTTTTCAGAAAGATTTATATAACAGTTCATTTTTCTTTGTCTTCGAAGAATATCTGTCAATAGGGAAACTATTTCCGCCAAGTTGGGTATAAATTTCCTATAAGAATTCACCATGCAAAGGAATTGGCGTAGATTTTTTCAGATGATTGTTTAATATTTTTATCAATCCTATAGCATAAAGACGATCAAAATTTACATATAATTGGATTCAAGGCAACGCGATATTTTAGAAATCTTTCAAAAACATCTTGTGAATGACGTTTACGTTCTTCTGACGAAGAGCTGGCAATAATCATAAGCATAAAACTGAATCTAGTCGTTGAAAACTTGGTTAATAATTCTTTGAAAGAATTGGGCTGCATTCTGTCATTCAAGCGGTAAACGTGAAAAAATTTTTAAAGCCCAAATGGCCTTTTTATGTTTCACTTCTTTGTGACCAATTCCTCTATAGGTACCTGAGGATAATCTAGGATGAGGTAAAGTTTTGAAAAAATTTAATTTCATCTAGCTGACTGGTAAATTCTTGAACATTAGAAATGCATACGTAGCAGAAAACATAATCGCTTTCCGTTTGCGTCAATCACCACAAGGTCTGCATGAGGATGACTTCTGTTTTTGTACCATGTGTACAGGTGAAGATAGCTCGCTTTTGGTGTTGAATTTTTGTTCGGTTATGATTTGATAATTGAGCAATATTACCGAAAATTCGGAACTTTCTTCTCCTAATTCAATTTTGGCACGAATAAGAGTTGCAGACTTCAGGCAGGCAATAGATTTGACGTTAGTTTTTTTTTTGTCAATCAAATGTTGTCGATTAATATAACATAATGGTACAATAATCCGCATTCAGAATTATCCAAGTGATGTCCTCCTCGATGATTCGCTTCGTGCCTACGTGTTTAAGGATTGGCTACTTCAGTAATTAATGTGTAAGTGTTTTTTTTTTGTTTTTTTACGGGAACATTTTATAGTGTATGAAATGATGTTGTTCAAAAAGAGTACACACACAAAATAACAGATCAGTTGAATTGCAATTCAATATAACATATATTAAAACTAAACGAAGAATGTCTAAAACAAGAGATTATTTTGTTAGCATACATAATGAAATCTTCATGCATCTGTTGCAATGGGACTTGCTGTATTGATGTGATTTAGTGTGACGCTTTCACAGCCCTTCTAGCTTCAGCATGGATGCTTCTTTTCATTATTTCGAAGGATGAAAACTCGAAAGTATGTATGTATGCGTGTGTGTTTGTGTTTGTGTGTGTGAGAGAGATAGAGAGAGTTACTTTAGGGTTCACGTCTTTTTATATTCGAGAGTTTCTGTGCTATAATGTTTATTCATGACTGCTAAGCTACTATGTTTAAAGGTACTATAAGTTATTTACGAAATACATAGATAATTTTTTTGTGATTTGGGAAGTGTTAATTAATATTCGGTGACTTGTTCTGAAAATTTACAATTTTTTTATTGGTAAGATTATTAGCAGAAATACACTGAACTGGATGACAACCGTTTCTTTTTTATTTATATCGTTCGTTAATAATAAGAGAAAACATATTCGTAGGAAACACTCAACGATTAATAGAATATATTGGCAGAAACTTGATAATATCTAAAGAGAACAAATGGCCAAGAAATTATTTAAAATAAGAATAATAGCTAAAATTATTCTGGAAGCCTGTTCTCTTCACTGGTTGCTTGCTGTTATTGAAAGAAACTGCCGATCGTTCGATACTTAGACGAAATTGCAAGAATAAGAAAACAGCTTCAATATTCTGAGAATTTTTCACAGAGATTGGTGATTTTTCTCAAAGTTATAGAATATATACATACAAGTTACAGAAAATACATCAAAGAATTCCAGATTAAATTTAATAGACGGAAGCACAATCAAAGATTCAAATTATGTTTTCGTTTTTTTTTATCTCAGACAATCGTATTCTGACGTCACTAAAAAAAATAAATGAAATAATGTTTTCGCTTTTATTTCCTAAATTTATTTTTTAAACAAGTGAGTGTGCAATTTAAATGAAAAGTCAAAATATTTACCGAGTATTTTTTTACACGTTATATATTTAATAGAAAAGGTTGAATTCAATCGAAACACTGATATTATTACGTCTTTTTCATGAAACCTCAGGTGCCTCTGTTCCCAAAAACAATTTAAAAATGTTCACTGTTAATTTATTTTAAAATAGTTACTTAATTTTAAATCAATTATCAAATATATTTTCTGCATTTTAAATTGTCTTTTTTTAGTTTATATTATTTTTTGTTTTCAAGACAATTCACGAACAAAATTTTACACAGAAAAATTCCTTCAGTTCTGTTATTAAGCAAAACAACAGTTATTTTTCTACACGTAATGTACGGATTTACAAATGATTCAGCATTAAAGAATCTTATTTGTTTTTTTATATCAACTGGCTCTTTGAATATTGATTTAATAATAATATTCATATCTATTAGTTTGATAGGAATTTTACATGGCCATCAACAGCAAAAACCAAAATACGTAACATATATAAGTAAAAAGAGAAAGTAAAGACATAAACAAATTTTCACATATCACATTCCCAAAAAACAAAATGTTTCCACGATAAAATCAACTAATACTATAAAGAGTCAATGAACTTGAGAAATCTAATTTCATCAACAATTGTTTTAAGTAAAAGATTTTATAAATTTCAACCACCACTGTCACAGATGATTAGGACCACATCACGTTGAAACAGCGGTTCCCCTATGATCACCGAAATTAAGCAACGTCGAACGTAATCAGTACTTAGATCCGCGACTGTTTGGAAATACTAGGAGTTGTAAGCTTGGATGTCCGGTTGTTGTAAAGAATACTGACTTGGAATTGTTAATAGGATAGTCGTCTTCCAATTCATATTAGGATTGTTATATCAATTTATAGACAAATATCCTTCAGAAAGATATGCATCCATCCCTTCTCCCCCAGCTGTGTGTTAATTAGTAAGAATGTATCGCTAAAACTTTATTATCTTTTAAAAAGTTCTTATAATCTTAAAATAATTTTCTGGCCTTTCTGCAAAGGTTTTATAAACCGTAGAAGATTCATGTATTAATCAATCAAAAAACTGGGTATTTCTTACTAGAAAACGAGTAGCTCTGTCGTCTTGGCAAATCTGACCACGCGGTATTTTCAGTAAAAGTTAATTTCTGCTCCCCCACCAGCCAAGTAACCATTACCAACAGAATATCTTTCTCTTATTAACGAGAGGACTGAGAATCATTCCGAGATTTTCTTCGAGATGTCACTTCGAATGTAGTTTTTAATCATCCCGTTAATAAATACTTGTCTGAGGTCTGCTCCTGAGTAAAAGCTGGATTATATGTCTGATTGCAATAGTCGTCTCTTTGCCTTTGTTCCTGACGAATGCAAGCGCGTGCTCAATGAAGCAAAGTTACAGTTTGCTGATAGAATAAAACATTGTATAGCTTCTCGCAAGTTTAGTTCTCGGTTTTATTGGCGGCTCTGCAAGAGTGTGCTAAACGACAGCAAATCCTCAACCCCTTCTATATTCAATAAATCCGAAGTTCTAACATCTACAACAGATAAGGCTGAATGCTTTTCTCGGAAACTCCCCTCCAACTCAACTTTCGAATCCATCGATTCGCTCACATCTGACTCCCCATCCTTGAACTAAGGCTCTATTGACTGATATGGACATAACTCCATCGTTGGTCTCGGACATCATTTTTAAATTAGACTCCAAGAAGGTGAGTGGAGGCGACGGAGGCAAGTGGAGGCGCCCGAAAATAATTTTGTCTTCATCAAGCTACAGTTCTCTCCAATCTATACAGCAATTGTCTTGCTGTTTCCTACATTCAAACCTGTTGGAAATCCTTCTCTATAGGATCATTTTCTTAAGAACTCTGAAGAACTTTCTGATGGCATAAAATCTTCGAGATTTTAATCAGTGACTAATTGGTTAAGTATTTACCCCTCACAATCTACTCTCTGAAAAACAACAATAATAAACTAAGCATCTATGCAGACGACACTAATATTTACTCCTGTCACAATAGTAAATCCGTCAGCGCAGACAAAGTTAACCTGGCCGCTGCTCTTTGCCTCCAAAACTAAACTGCTCTCATATAACCGCCACAGAGAAACCTCCCTACTCCCCATGGTTGATGCTTGATTCCGTGAGAATGTCTTGCTGCGCCTTCTTGGTCTCACGTTTTCCACTGACTTCAGGTGGAACAAATGAATTTAATCAATATCTGCATCTATGCAAGAAATTCCGGTTCACTTTTTCGTGGCAGAAGGTTTTTCTCGTCAGAGTCCATTTTACGCATCTACAATTCTACCATTGGTCCATGCAGTAAATATTGTTGCCTGATACTCTGACTTTCATCTCGAGGTTCTCGAAAACATCCAAAGAAAGATCTGCAATGTAATCGATCCTAACTTGACATCTTGACTTCAGTCACTTTCTCATAGACATGATGTAGCTTCCCTCTGTCTTATCTAAAAATCTTTTCATGGAAACGGTTCTGACGAGCTATCTTCACTAATTCCCCAACTAAATGAAATTAAGCATCTTTTACTGCTGAAGTAGGTAAATGTAACCGCCACTTCTACTTCAGCAGTATTTTTTTCTTGCACCTCCTGACTGTGGAACTCTCTTCCTCTTACTTGCTTTCCTGATAACTACAATCTTAAAAAAAAGTTAAATGCAGCGACAATCGTCATCTTCTGTTGCCTTGATCGTCGTTCTTCTTTTAATCTTTCATCACTCCCCACTCTTTTGCACAGTTTTTTCCTCGCTTTCAATCTCTGTATCTCCCGGTGTGTTAATGGCATTCCGTCCTTACTTGTGGTGAAATGCTTATATATATATATATATATATATATATATATATATATATATATATATATATATATATATATATATATATATATATATTATATTATATATATATTATATATTTTGTGAACCTATAATTAGGATTCTTTTCACAAAGACTATAGGACAACTTTTATTTTTAAAAGTACATTTATTTAATCACATCTTAGGAGACCAAAGTTTTAGTAATATGACACTCGAAATAGCACGCTATAAAATATTTTTCTCTGTCATTTATTCCTGGGCGTATATTCAAATGCACTGAACAATGACAAAGTATGGTAACATTTTATCAATGCATTGGGATTGAATTAACAATTAAGAATTACTAGAGCCAATGACGTCTTGGGTCAAAGTGATCTGTCTAAAAATAGGGAAATGCATGTTTCATCTTTAAAAAGACATAGTAACGAATAAAAATTTGCCATATTATTGGATGTATCTTAGCAGAAACGTAGCTGTTTTCACTATGGTAACATGAAAATAAAACGACCAACACTGTCTGCATGAGGAAACGAAGAAGTGAACGATATCAAAGAAGTGGAAAATTGCAGAGAATTTAATGCTTTACCAAAATGTGTCAGGTAAAATGAAAGCCAAAGACCAATGGGATGTTCATAAATCTTCTTTTATTTGCAGTCTTCATTCGAGACATCGCTCTCGACGACATTCCTTCCTTGGCTAACTAACTTTTAATCTATATATATATGAATAAACGCGAAATCGGAGCTCAATACTACCACATAATTATGGGGTTAAAAGTGCCCCAACTTTACTTTATATCAATTTACACATCCGAAGATAAATATATGTATTATATATTATCGACTTCTAGGTAATATCATTTTTCAGGTTTAACTAATTTGAATAGTGATTTAAAAAAAAAAAAATTATATTTCATTAATTAAATGTCCTTCATTACTGTTCTTTTATTCTATGATTGTTTTGATTTTCATATAAAAAATAGTTCTGTTTAGTCATACTGCCATTTATAGTGCAGAAAAGGGTTCTGAAATTACACACACACACACACACACACACACACACACACACACACACATATATATATATATATATATATATATATATATATATATATATATATATATATATATATATATATATATATATATGTCAATTTCTCCATTGAAGAAACAAAGGACAAAACCAGAAACACTAAACGTCATATTTTTCAGGACAGGTTGTACGAGTGCAAGTGGAAAAAATGTAGGAAAAATATATAGTAAAGAAATAGATCTATATCATAGGAAAATCAATAAGCATTTAGAAGAAATCGCAGTATAAAATATGAAAGAAACGAACTAGAAAGCAGGAGGCCACGAAGGACTCAATGCATTTTATTTCAAAATATCTCAGTATATGTATCAGATATCAGCCGGCAATTTCACCAAGGCTTAATGGAAGCAAGTTTCTCCGAGAGTTAAAAAAATGTCAGGTGACCATTCATTCCAAGTTATATATAACAATAGTTCTATTATACGCTTGCATATAAAGTGGGCAATCTTAAAAAGAAGAGGTCCATAAAAAATTTCAGAATGATTAAAAAGACATTTTCTGTGTAAGAAATGATAAAGCAATGATACGGAAGAATAATTATTTACTATTTATTACGTTATTTACACGATTTGCATTGTTCAGACTGTTGCGCTCATCTTCGTTGCTATATTCACACTATTACGCCGTTGTATGCTCCGGCCTTCTTCAGGTGACTAGTATTTGGAACTGAACCCTCAAGGACACATGGCACATTGGATAAAAGAGTTGTTTGAATTCAGTGACTTGACCCAAAGAGTTTTGAGTTCAATACCTGACTACAACAGTGGTTTAAAAAATTTGGACAGTTGAATTAAAGGGAAATAGTTGATACTGAGTCACCAGGAAGAGGTATGGCACGTCGAACTAGACCTATCTATCCTAGTGGGCGAAATAAAGGGTTCAGTTCCGAATTCTAATCACCTGAAGACGGTAGAAACGTACAACGACCGAAACACCGTGAATATGTCAACGAAGATGGGGACAACAGTCCGAACAATGTAAATAGTTTAAACAATTACGATAACTCATCTCAGAAATATAGAGAGATATTTATTTTGTATAAAAACATAATGCAGTTGAAACAAAGAATAAGAATTCTAGTAGTTATATCGACCATAATCTCTTCCTTGATATAAGTGTTTATATCTCCGACAGTACGGAAGGCTAAAGAGACAAAACTACCTTACTATTTGAAATATATCTGGGGAGGTAATAGATGGGCTTATGCCTTTGATAAACTTATTTCTGCAAAAGAGATGGTTAGGCCAGAATATGAAGAACTCTCTCGGATTTCACTTTCTGCACATACCTAGCAGGGGTAACAGCAAAATTGTCCCAATCATGTAACAGAATTATTGTCCATCCCACAAAATGTTTAATGTCTAAAAAAAAGACTAAACTTATTGAGTTTTTTCGATTATGTTCAAATTATTTATTCTCCCTACAGCAATAGCTTTAGTGTATATCCTCTCAATGTTTTTTCAAAGTATAATTTCTTTACACTTTCAGAGCAATAAAAGACAAGATGCTAACTTGATTTCTATGACTTTTTCCCCATTTCAATAAATAAGAAATACATCGTTTATCATGTGTGACGTCACCCCGTGGCCTCTCTGCCCCCTCGCCGTTCTGCCCTGTGACGACCAATGTGACTTGGTATTTGTCGCGGCACCAAATATGACGTTCTAACCCTTCGGATGGGAATCTGGTTACATTCGATATCAGCTTTGTCGTTCCCAGATGGTCTCCAACGTCTGGTTACCGAAGTAACTGTTTTGATTTCAGGTCTAACCTACCCACGTTGTGATTTGATCTTATGTAGACGTAATCAATCAGTCGCCGGGCCGCAATACAAGCCGAGACTGGGCAAAGGTAACACCGCAGAAGTATATGTAAAATAAAATAAAGTAACAACTCGAAAAGTTCAAACGTGTTAAAAAAAGAATAACAAATATTTTTATATCTGGTTGCTGAATAGAGAAGAGCGTCTTTCTCCCAAACCGCTAATATAGATTCGTGACACTTTGTTTTTGTTAGGCGAGTCTTAAAATCTTAAATTGTTTTTCAAGAAACTGGTTTTTGGTGTCTTCAGGAGATATTCGTAAAACTTGTTTTGGTGGTGTGAGTCGTTCTTCAAAAATAAATTGTTTTTGGTTCGAAGTTGAAGTGAGAATGCGTGGATCTCCAGTCAGCTTTATGCGAGGCGGGTCTCAGAACTCACAGCTCAACTCTGCGTCTCTCTCTCCAACTCCAACTGTGTTACTGTCGTCCACTCTGCTTACATGGACGCCGAACAAAACCGGGGTGGGCTTGTCGGGGTTTGAGGTTCCTTGATAATTCTAAATCCACAATAAGGATTTTCTTTGTTTTCGGACAGGAACATTTATTACTTTCCATTTTTGGAAGTCCATTACTTTCTACTTTAAGGGAATCGTCCTCCCAAATTCTTCCTTTCTCATATTGGCATCTCACACCAATCTCTTCAGGGGGCGTCAAAAGGCCTCCCCTCTTTCTTCATAGTTTACCTTCGCCTACCGCTCACGCCACCCTTCAGCTAATGAATGCCCAGCAGCGTGGGTGGGGCTTGACTGGCCTCAGTTTAAAAATTTCGCTCAAAGAAAAAAAAAATTATCTTCCTTTTCTTTTTCTTCTTTCTTTTTCTTCCCCGGGCAGACCTCCCACGACTCATGGTTTGATCCCTAATCTCTATCTTAACAGAAAGTCACCTGGACTTTATCAATCGAGATTTCCGCCAGCGTCAAGTGGGTGGTTAACTGGACGTATTGCTAATTATCTCTCCCAGTATCAAACTTTTATCATGTTCAGGTCTAGACAATAAAACAGGTGGTCTCTTTCGAAAACCAAATGATATCTCCGAAGGATAGTTAATGGTTTATTCCTTTCCTTTCTCTTTTCTCTTCCTTTCCTTCACTCCTTGGGGGTGGTCCTCAGCTGAGGTCTTTCTCGATCAATACGTGCCTGATTAATATCATCTCTTAGCATTCTGTTTTGTAGGCCACTTGACCAATTTGAAATTTTCATTATTGCCATAGGCAGAGTGCTCTCTTCTTTCGTCGCGTCATAACATAAATTAATTCCACATATACGATATCTTACGAATAATTATTTCAGCTTCTTCCCGCACTTAATTAATTCTCGCTTTTCATTTACACGCGACCACTAAATAGTGTCATACATGTCAATCAACATAAAATAATCATGCAAAAAGTATTACTTCTGCTTTTTCATCTACTTAAACTCATTCTTAAACTTGTTTTTCTTCTTCTTGCACTTTTTTCAAATAGGTCTTGTAATTTTTCTTTTTCTTATTTTCCTTTTACTTCACTATTTACATTATTCGGACTATTGTCCTCATCTTTGTCACCATATTTATTCCAACATTTCGGCCGTTGTACGCTCCGGCCTTCTTCAAGTGGGATATCGAATTGAACCTGTTATGTCACTCACTGGGGTAAACACATAGAACAGTGGATAAAGGCGTTCGTTAGATCTAGTGACAGGACCCAAGGAGTGTGAGTTCAAAACCCGGTTAAGGTAGTGGAGAACTTGGAGAGGGGAATTAATAGGAGATAACTGACATCCATTAAACATAGCACGTGAAACTAGAACAGTCTCCCCCAGTTAGCGAAATAAAGTGCTTGGTTCGATATTCCAACCACCGGAATCAGGCCGGGGTGTACAACGGTCGAAACGTCGTAATAAATATGGCGACAAAGATGAGGGCAATAGTCTGAATAATGTAAATAGTGTACATAATATCACATTTCACAAATATAGACAGATCTTTTTACTTGTATTTCTTCTTCTTGCACTTCATCTTCTTGCACTTCTTGTAATATTCATTTTATTCTTCTTATTCTTGTTGTACTTCTTGAGTTTTTTTTTGTAATTTTCTGTATTTGTACTTTGTCTTGTACGTTCTATTTTCTCTTGTATTTATTTTTCTGCTACTAATTCTTCTTGAAATTCTTCTTGAAACATTTTCTTTTTCTTGTACGTATTTCTTCTCTGTATTTGTACTTCTTGTATTTCATCTTGTAATTCTTGTACTTTTTTCTTCTTGTACTTCTTTTTATTCTTGTACTTCTTCTTGTACTTCTTATGCCTTTTCTTCTACGTGTCATTCTTCTTCATCTCATTGTCTCTATTTGTACTTTTAGTACTTCTTGTATTTCTTCTTGCTCTTGTGTTTCTTTTTTCTACTTCTACGTTTTCTTCAACTTTTTCTTGATCTTCTTGCACTTTACTTGTTTATTACTTTTATTATTCCTCTTCGTCTTCCTCTTCTTCGTCTGCTTATTCTTCCTCGTCTGCTTCTCTAGTCTGTAAGGCCTTTCCCGTGTTTCAGGCAGAGAAACATATACTTACCCTACCCCGAAGATCCAATTTGTTTTGCAAGAGTTTGATGTGACACGCTGATGGAGAGCTTTCTCTTTTCGACTTATTATCTCCCAAGTATATTTGAGCACAAGTGAATGTAATGAACCCAGCTGGAATCCGAAATCTTCTCTTTGGTTTCTCATTCAGAGTCATTATTTGACTATAAGCCTTCCTCTTAAACTCTATACTTTGTACGAACAGCAGTTAACAAAAATGCAGCATGGATCCCAACGCATTTACACTCTTTAACACAAGTATAAATCCACTTTGTAATTTTACTATAACTACACAGTATCAAGTCATTTATTAGAGAATGGCTTACTTTTACTCGCAGATATATTTTTTTATTGGTCTGCGAACAAAAATAACATTACTGAATCATCTTTGCATGTTATCAAGGATCTCTAGACATATAGCGGAAACACTGGACCATATTTGGTAGCAATATTCTAAGTATGGACGAATGGTAAATTATTGATATGTAACATAGATTCTGTATAGAG
The DNA here is from genome assembly GCA_903632075.3 of Acanthosepion pharaonis. Lineage (NCBI taxonomy): Eukaryota > Metazoa > Mollusca > Cephalopoda > Sepiida > Sepiidae > Acanthosepion > Acanthosepion pharaonis. Next base: position 1,870,904 of record CAHIKZ030003733.1, read on the forward strand.
AAATTCCCTAGAAGGACACAAAGAGTCATTTTTAGCAGCTAACATAGCAATAGATTAATGGTAGACTTTCCATTTCATGACAACCAATAACGTTAGCTCAAGAAATAGCAGGGAGACTATCTACTGGAGTTTAATATAATCAATGCTGATGGAAGCCAGAAAAAGGTCTCACATATGATTGGTCGGGAGTATATCACTTTTGGAGGCGTTAAAATTAGCAAGCCATCCTTTGCTCCAGTTAACAACAGTTGAAAATCATGTTTGACATCTGCTGCCAATTTGAACTTATCGAAACGATCTAAGTTGTTATCGGCGTAAATGATTGTTTCATCAGTATTTCGAGAGCTAATGCCATCGAGAAGGACATTAATTGAAATTAAAAACAAGATAGGTTCAAGCATAGAGCAATGATGGAGACCTGCATTTGTGCAAAAAGTTTCTGTATGAGGGCGGGTGAGAATAACTTTTATTTAACGATTTGATAGAAAGATTGGATCAGTTCAAAAATTTGGCTATAGACACCATAACGTTTCAATTTGTGAAGAAGACCTACATGCCATACTCTGTCGGAAGCTTTCGAGATTTCCAAAGTAACAGCCCGAGTCTCATAATTCTTACGTAAAGCATGATAGACTCTTTACGCAATGATCGCCAATACATTAACAGCTGGCTTTGAGAAACGAAAGCCATATTGCTTGTCAGAAAGAATACCCTGCAATGTGACTTTCTAAACCAATTAAGGATTGATTTTTACCTCTTGCAGTTTTCCCAAAAGAGGTAGACGTCTAACAGGCCGATAGTTGGAATAGTCCGAATATTCATATGAGTTCATAAAAATTACAATGGCAGACGAAGATTTGCATGCAGAAAGCAAGAAGCATCAAGGCATTTATCATACAGTATAAATAGAACGACAGCAAGCTCGTGTGCAGATTTCATAAGGTCTATTATATTACTATCAAATCCACATGATTCGTGGGGATCCCGATTAGAGATGATAGAAGAACTCATAGAAGGGTGCATATGCATATCACTCAACAGAGGGTCAGTTCTAAATGGAAGAGTAGGCAAGGATATAACAAAATAAGTCGGGTGTAGAGTTACAAGAGAATTTACGGGCGAAGATGTTAACACCAAAATGTTTGAAGATAGGAGTTATAGAAGAATTACTCTAGAAATCTAGAACGTAATTACAGCGCAGCCAGTAATCATGAGTAAAAAAAAAAGATTTTAGATCCAATACATTGTCACATTGTCTCAGCAAGCATTCTAGCTCATTCGAAAATATGTTCACATTTATTTTGTCCTGACATGAATATGCCTTTGTTCTGATGAGAACTGTCTGTCTGATATAGCCGGAAATAGAGGTTCCTATCGGTTATAGCAAAAACAACATGCTGGCGTGAACCATAGAGAATATTGAGTTTTCAAATGGAATTTTGGAGAATGAATGAAAGCGTGTATATCGGATTTGACCTAAGAGGAAAGCTCAATATGGAAGTCAAAAATGTCAGTCTAAGAGGCGTCTCGAAGTCATGGAGTAAGTCGTAATCGGCATGCAGGTAACGGAATGAGGTCTTATAAATAGGAGTTTCCTGTCTAAAAAATGATAGGAACAAGAAAGCAGTAGATACCACAGAGTGAACTGACTTGCCAAAAGACAGTGCGAATATCTTCAAGAGTTGGAGACGAGGTAAGAAATAAACCAAGTATGGGAGCCCGTTACTCAGGCTTTTTGGAGAAACTAGTGGGGAAATTCACGATTTGTGTTAGTGACTGAACAAAGGAAAATTTGAAAGTTGGCACAATATTCAAAATTTTTTAATCCAGGTGTCGTGATGCGCATTAAAATCACTGAAAATAAATATATTTGCGGAAGAGTACCTTTCTTATACTATCAGAGATAAAACCTAATATATTGCAGCGTGAAATGATAAAGTAAACAGATAGCTAACTGTGGGCAATAGTGAAAGTCGAAAGCACATGAAAGGTTTATCATTGGACTCAAGTGACTGTACCCTTGCCATTGGAAATTTATCCTGGGTGTAAGCGCCTAGACCATGCATGTGAATGTTGGAATATTTTCAGAAAAGGGTAAGCCTGGAACAAAAAATTCCTTAGCATCAATTGAAGAATTTAAATTAAATTCGCAAATTCCAAAGACACCCGACAACCGTTCCAGGAGAAAATATTCTATACTGCAGAAATTAAAACGGATACCACTAACATTTGAAAACAAAATGTTGAGAAGGTTACATAGTTTGTACATTACTGCTTCTTGCGTATTACTTTTGTATTTGATATGAGAAGATTTTTGTTGAGGAGAACGAGAAAAGGAAAATCGGACTAAATATTTATCACTATTTTACGTTAAATGTTATACAGACTAGCCAGAACGTGTTTGGGACGAGATCATAATCAAATAATGTTACCTCAATGTTGCCAACCGGAAGTCCATGCAGGGAAAACTACCCATGTACGACATGTTATAACAAATGCCCCAATATTATGAGTCTGTTTATCAGAACAGCCTCTCTAAGCACTACCAAAGAATTCGGTGTCCTTTCTACTAATTGGAAGCAGAAGCCAACAAACTGTCTACTCGGTATTTTTATAATGGAAAGTCGCAAATACTGATGATCACAAAGTTGAGACAGTTAAATCATTATGGCCATGGAAGAATGTAGAACCAGTAAACCGGTATCCGAAAGAGTGAACAAGGTATAATTATCTATTAATAGACATGGAAGGGGTGCGAGCCGGACGATAGGTGGTCCTCTCTACTCCTACAAATTAATGGCTAATATAAAAAAACCTCATTGAAGCATGTTTTCTCAAATGATACAAGGTAATACAGAAACACGAAAATCTCCTAGGTAAGTCGTCTTAAACTTTTCTTAAGGGGAGCTGAAATGTATTTTGGGTTATTATCAGCATTTCTATCACTCATGACAATATATTATATTTTTGTTATTATTTATGCAAACATAAATCTAACCATCGAATACTGCATTTTATTTCCAGAAGGCATATTATTAGTGACGCTACTGCTTTTAATATAGTGGTTGCTTTTATGGCTATATTTTCAATAAACAGAAATGAAACATATCACTTTCCTTTACAACGGCAAAATTCTTCATACAGACAAGCGTAATGCATTGTATACATAAAAAGTAGACAAATGAAAACCCTTGAATTTTAAACAATGCTGAGCACATATAGGGCTCTATAAAGAAAAATGGCCTCATCTGACACTTTTATGATTTCTAGCTTTCCTAACGTTTCTGTCAAATATTTAAGAATTTCAGAAGGTATTTTTTTGTGAACAGAGAATATTTTCACAGAGTTTTAAATGAAACAAAACAAATACATGGTAACAGTTTAAATAATATGTGAGTCTCCATGAATACCATCTGATCAGGTGAAAACGTGGATATTTTTTACTTGACCAAACGCCTCAGTACTATATTCGAAAATACCAACCTGTTCGCATCAGCGAAGTGTTATAATAAAAATGAAATACGCAGGGCAAAAAGTAAATACGGATACTTATTTTGCAGGAAGAAATATTTTGTTTTGTTGACAACATATATATTTTTTCTAACTTTTCAAATGTTCAGTATTTTTCATATATATATATATATATATATATATATATATATATATATATATATATATATATATATATATATCATCCAACAGTATGTGTGTAATTTATGTAAATAGAATATTTGATTATAAAGCGCAAACAATTTTTTTAATAACTTATGAAAACGTACATATTCATGAATAATATATTAATACAGTGACTGAAAGTAAAACTGCAACACACAGGATATGTTGTCAATTGTCTTTATATCAAGCGCCTTCTGTTATGTGTTGTGTCCCTTCAGGATGTGGGTGATCATAGCTCTCCAAAATTTCCTATCCTTTCTAACTCTTATTAATGTTTCCCTTTTGCTATATCTAATCCTTTGTCTTCCAAATATTTACACAAGCTCATTAGCTCATTCTCTACCCATTTAATATGTTCTGTCTAGCTAGTAATTACTTTACAACGAGAGACGTCACATCGATTTATCTGCTGTAAAAGCATA
>CAHIKZ030003733.1:1880000-1886600 GCA_903632075.3 Acanthosepion pharaonis
TTAGGGAATTTTAAATAAGAAGCTTTCATTCTTTATATTCTCTATTAGGCATCATTAAACTAATTCTCTGAATCTCTTTCTCTCTCGCATGAAGAAAGCGTGGATTGTTAACGCCAGGCTATCTCTTATTGTATATTTGTCTACTTTTAACACATAAACAAATAGTTGACTTTCGACTCTTTCTCTCTAGATATATGTTACATTGTTTCATAACGGTCTATATATCTTTCGTTACACTATGACATTGTTATGTAGCATCTGATGAAAGTCCTCGAACTCAATAAACAAAGTATCTTTTAATTGCAGAAACATTTCTTCTTTAATCCTCCTGTTTGACTATAATTCTTTATATTTGAAAACGCCATCATTCTACTATATAGTTATCTCATTAAAACCTGTATAAGAAATCGATTTTATAGCTTCTAATATTATATCTCCAGTGCTGTTTGATAAAAGTGACTCACCTTATCCTTTGAATTTAGGTCAACTTTCGTTTCATCGGAGAAGAGAATATTCTTCCAGTCTTCTACGGTGAAATTTTTGTAATAGTGATCCCATTCAAGTACCTTGTCTTTGTTGGTTCTGCTTATTAGCGGCTTAAACCTTCGTGTACAAGATTTGTAACCTTCTTCTAATAAAATGTGTTACCTTGTTCTGACGGATTTCGGAAGTGGCAAGACTAACACCTTGCTCTTCGTTTAGACTGGCTTCAGTTTCTTGGCAAGTTAGTCCTATTCTTCGCAACTTCTCTCTTGATTACCCTACGTTCTATCATCAATGTTTTCCTTTCGTCCCCTCGTTTCCTTCCTTGGAGCAGGAGTGGCATCATTATGTGCCCTAATCACTCGAGAGACATTTGATTGCGAGGTTATAGGAATTTTTCTCGTTGACTTCCCTGCTTTTGAGAGGGCAATAATAGATGCCTTGAGTGGTTCTGATGCGTGTTTGTACCCTTTCATCTGGTTAGTGACTTGAGTGGCTATTTCAAGCTGTTTTATACTGTATGAGGATGTCTGGAATATTCTGAAATACTCAAGATTTAATTTAATCTATTCTAGAATTTTCAAGAATATTGTTCTGAATGTATTGTGAAATAGTTGTCAATATTTTGTCAGAAGTTCTTTAAATTTACAAGTTTAATCATTAGAATGCGATATATGAGTCACTTTTTTGAGTTTTTTCCTGATTCTCATTTATATACAAATTTATAATTATCAATAGAATACCTTAGGGTGAATAAACTTTTACCTAGTTGTCGGAAATGGGGCTTTATATTATTAAGATTAAAAAATGTTTTAACCCCAACAACAATAGACAAAAATATTTTTAGTAAAAAAGTCAGGTGAGTCACTTTTATCGAACAATACTGTATGTCTTATCATTTCAGCCAAGAAAGCCGATAATATCAATAAAACGCAATAGATTACTGCGAGTGAGGGAAACAGAGAAAAACGATCTCGAGAAAAAAGAACAATAAAAAGAAAAGTATTCAATATGGCAGTAGATGATGATTGATGTTGCATTTAACATTTTGAAGATGCAAACTTTAAAATGCTAAATAATACGAATGGTATTGATGATGATATATGCTATGCATACTTGTATCATGCCTTCAACTGAGAGATACTCATTTATAATCAAATAAATTATAACAAATATTCACGAATAAATTATAACAAATATTTGGGCCACTTTAGTAACTTAATTATTATAATTAATTTCATCCCAAGTTATAAGCAATATCCTTTTCTCAGATGATTTTATGATAATTGATGGTTAGAAAACATGTTACTGTATTTCAGTTAATGCATTATTGTCGACGAAAGAAAATTTAAAGCATAGTGATAATGTATATCATTGATGCAAAAGCACTGTGCAATCAACGAAAATGTCAAATTTCATTTCTTTTTCTTGAATTAGAAAGAAATCTTAGAGTAAAGAGTAATGTTTAATATTTCAGAAAATGAAAAACAGCAGCGTATGCAGATTGTAATTACTGTTGCTGGCCTGGGCTCGAATAAATGCCTCAAATGGATGAGGCATTGTATGGATCAGTTTCCATGATTTATTATTTGGAATATTTCACGCAGTCATCCCAAATCTCTTGAAGCTTTCATGGTTTTCTTTGGAACATGTGTTTCTTCTGTTCTCACCACAATGGTTCAATTATATTGATGTCACGTTTGACCACTTTTCTAAATGCTGAACATCTTGATCAACGAGAAAACATTTAATGATACAAGATTTGTGGCAAGGGGCACCGTCAAACTAAAATATGCACCATCTTCGTACATTCGCAGAAGATTTGATCGTAGTAAACTGATATAATTTTAGTTGTTAAGGTTTCCAACAATTTTTTTTTAAAAATCCACACCATTACGTGTCCCCCACCAGGTTGTACAATTTTCCTTTGTATCTTGAATTGTGTCTTTCCCCATTGGATTCCAACATATTATCTTGCATTAGAACGTAGTTATTTAGCATTCATCACTAAAAAATCATTTTTGCCATTTTCTAGTACCCCATGATAGATGTTTTTGACTACTTCAGTTTTCTATTCAAATTGCTTTTGTAAATGATTTGTTTTTGATGTTGTAACTGTATTCAAGTTATTTGAATTTTCGTACTACTCTATCCACTGCTATCGCGCTGTAAAATGTCTTCCAATATAATTTCTAAAACTGGGATAAATTAACGATGATTACAACTATATAATTATAAAGATAATAAACATAGAAAAAGACTGATTATAGGGTTAAAAAATTTAGCAAGATTGTAAATTCGTTTATGAGCTTACAAATTATCGCTGTTTCGTATCTTTCATTCAACAAAATGTCAGTATTTGAGAGATTAATTGTATACATTTTCTCCTGTAGAGGAAACATGGTTCATTCGAAGACCTAGAGATTCTAGCTGGAAAATTCTAAAAGTAACATATATATATATATATATATATATATATATATATATATATATGAGTGTGTTTGTGTATGTATGTGTGTCTCAGATAGGAAGATAACGTGGAAGATGCAAAGAATAATTGTCACTGTCTTCCTTCTAACGGGCGGTGATGAAGACTACAGCATAGCAGAAATGTTTGAAAAGATACCTGTCTCTGCGCGACAGGGCGTAGCAAGAAAGCCGATATTATTTGGTACAGCCGTGTGTAAGGTCGACTTAATATTTTGTGATCCTTAAAATCGGGATGCATCAACAAGAAAACTCTCATCCCAGTAACTTCATTATGAAGAGTCGTACAATTCAGTTTGTCATATTGTCAAATATTCATGGCCATTTTTATTAAGGCCTCAGACGACGGAGACAGAAACTCTACTCTAAACAGGAAGCTCTATCCTGAACAGGAAACAATGTATAAAAGTTTACGCCTGTATAAAAGATCCCATATATCAGTGAATCCTGGGTAGTCTTTTTTTTTCCCACAGAGGGAAAAGATACATGAATCAACAAAAATCTGGTTCTACCGAAAATACCATGGGAAAAAAAACATGTGGACAACGACAAAGTTTTAAAAAAATATAAACAAAATGGATACTTACGTGTTTACATGGGAAACAGAAAGTTGAAATTCATGAGGCACATAATGAGGAATGTGAGCTTGGAAATATTTATACTCACAAGATATATTGAAGGCAATAGTGGGCCTTAGAAATTAAAGCAAATAGTTATTACTTGGTTCATAGTAGCTGTTTTCAATTACACTCTTTACGAAGCAACGAATTCCATGAAACGGTAGTGACATGCTGGAAACCTTCTTGAAATTCGTTTTCCTGAACAATTTTCAATAAAGTAGTCACGTTTTACTTACAACAATTCTAATTTAACGGTAATTTTCAAGTTTGAATTAAGCAAAAATATAGAGAGAGATAAATAATTTGAATACAATGGAAGGCATATTTTTGTAATGGATGTCAGCCACGAATTCGCGATGACAGAATAATTATCTAATTACAAAATGCCCCAAATTTGCCCTCTCCCTGGTTTTCCTAGACAGATACAGTTCTGTCAATCAATCACACATTTGCTCTTTATTTTGGGAGTGTTAAAATTCTCGAATTTTTACATATTCACATTTTAAATATAAAAAAAAATTCAGCTTAAACATGTTTGTGTATTGACTATATACAATAGTTTGAAGAAAAATATACGGAAAAACAAACAAAAATCCTTATATGCAATTATGCTGTTTTAATGTTAATATAATGTCAAAGTCGGACGTTTCGGTCTAATAAACCATCTTCAGGACATATTCATAAAATATAATAAACATTATCAATTCAACATGACAAAGACGATGAACATAAGAACAAGACTGGTATTTATTCATACAAATGTACAAATTGTGGCACGAGGCCAATAAAGGGGACGGGTAGAGGCTGGTCAACTCTAACTATCTTATACCTAGCTAATCAGATTCGCGACCCATTCGTACATTACATTTTACCCATTCACCAAAAGAACTCGTCCATCACCAAACAATACTTCAACCACCATAATACCACATGCTCTCAAGGGAGACCTACCATAATCGCGCCCCATGCCAAAAAAAATTTTAATGATGATATATATATATATATATATATATATATATATATATATATATATATATATATATACAATTCTAATAATGATAAAATGAGAGGGAGGGAAATGAACCCCAATAATAAACTTAAAAATAAACACAAATACAAACTAAACATAATTGATGATAGTAGGGACAATCCAACCCCATAAAAGAGAGAGACCGTTGTATTCTGCCCAGGGGACAAAATCAGAGACGCTCTCTAAGGGAGTGGGGAAAAAAGTATAAAATATTATGCTGGAATGGGAAAATATAAAACCGACCCAGTCGAAATGAAAGTGAGAGGGGTCAAAACAAACTGGGGAGGTTGGGGAATCTGACTTGGATCATAACCAAAAGAACAGCCGGGATGCAGGCCAGGAAACAACACTTACTCCATTAACTAGCTACACGAAGCTTGTCTAACCTAACCAGGGGGAGGGTTCCACAGGAAGCCACCCCGCAATAGGTTGACCAATCAAGGCTAGCCCCGTTCACACGAAGCAAGCTCACTTCTTTTATCCACCTTTCGTTAAGACTGTCGAATGCAATGGTTTTCTATCCGATCTAATCTTCATCTTGAGCTGATGCTCAAAGAATCGAATTAGATCAGAATGAGAAAGACGATTGCCTCGCAAGACTTCCTCCTTTCGCGTCGTCCAAATCACCATTCGAGCCGTGGCCATCAGCGTCAGAAACACCATCCGTTTCATCCCGGAATACGGAGGCGGCACATTGTCACACGCGTATGCGCGATCAATGGACACAAGCTGTTCGGGAGCGAGACGAGGCGTCAACTCGCCGACATGGTGCCATAAGGGGCAGACCTGGGGGCAATGGTAGAAGGCGTGCGCAGCCGCTTCTTCTAAGCCAAGGCCACACCATTCACAGTCTGGCAAATCCGCCAAGCCTCATATGAAATCCTTGTCGTTGAGAGGCAGCCGATTCTGAGCCAATCGCCAGCTAAGCGAAAACTCAGTGTTACTGAGGTAATCCGCCGCTGGCGACCAAGACCAGTAGGAGCGATAACTCCTCCTCTGACAAGCCGAGCATATCTGGTAGGGGATCCTTCGCGAGCCTCTCCATTAATTCACGATAGAAGAACTTCCTAGGCCGAGAAAGGTCACTGGACAGGGGAACGGCCCTCCAGGCCGACCGACACTCGCGAAGGAAAACCGATTCATCCCGGGGTTTACGACCGCACTCAACCCGCGAGATGTGGGGGGACTGATGGTAAGGCCAGGGAACGCGTCCCTAACAATCCCCTCCAGAATCGGATCTCCGCCAGTCAATGCGCGGCGTAGGAAAGCCAACCTAGAGACACGGATGTGACTCTGCAGGTGCGGCATTCCCAGCCCCCCATGACACGGACGTTTAGTGCAGACTCGTCTGTCGACTCGATTCCCGCGTCCCCTCCATAAAATGGAGGATAGCGATCTCTTGAGCGCCTTCTTGTGGGTCTTACAGAGAGGAAGTACGGACAATGGATAAAGAATCAGTGGGAAAATGTATGTAGCACACACCTCCACCCTACCCTTCACGGACAACCTCCGTCGATTCCAAGTCTGACCGGCGGAATCGACCTTTGCTCGTATTTCAGACCAATTCTTCTCAGCTGGAGGTCAGGCCCAAACCACACTACAAGAATGCGGACAGGACCGTCTATCCAACCGAAGCAGGCCCGGAAAGAGCGACCCCTTCCAGGCACCTAACCGCAAGCCGGACGACTTGTCGCGGTTTATTTTGGCCCCTTCACCTTCTCGTACTGATCAAGCGCCTTCTGCCCGCCTCAATGTCGTTGCGGGACGACACGAAAGCAGATACGTCATCGGCGTACGCAAACCCTGGCTCGAGACCTTCCAGGAACGGTAATTCCCACGTAGGGCCGGACTGCCGGTCTCGTCTTTCAGCCGGCGAAGGACAGGCTCCAACGCCAAAGCATAAAAGGACGGCGGACAGCGGACACCTTGACGGACCGACCTAGACAGCATGAACGCGACCGACAACCTTCCGTTCACCTG
>CAHIKZ030003734.1:0-64167 GCA_903632075.3 Acanthosepion pharaonis
TTCGGCGATAAACTTTGGTTAGTATGGCTACTATGACTGGTCTGCAGTTACATAGCCTCATAATGCAACAAGAATCGATGCACTGTGTTAACACACAGTGCATCGATTCTATTCCGATATCAGTCTTTCTTTAACTTCAAGATATTGCTTGCTGTAGTGACACTAGAACAGAAACAGGGAAGTTACCGCTTTAAAACATAATGACATATTTCGAATAAAACATAAGTTCTGGTTGACATTAAATTTTAAATATGTTGATCACTGAAATAGGCGGAAATAATCACCAACAATAGACCTCCACTTCGCTAACAATATAAATAGTTCTGGATTTTTGAAGTTGATCTATTTTAACATTTGCCCCTCCCGCTTTGTGGTTCACACACCTTTTCCCAACAGTGTTAAATAAAGCCTTATATTGTAAAAAAAGTGAAAATACACACTAAGTTGAAACTGACGTGACCCGGTCGATCGGCGGTCGAAATAGGATCCTTTGGTCAGGGTATGAGATGGTCGATCGATTCTAACGGCATGAATACATAGCGGCTTCACTAGATGCAGCGGATAGCTTTTCTCTGTTCGCTTAATGAATATACAAATAACTACTTCGACCTGCTAAAATGTTATGATTTTGAAATGAGATCAAGAATTTCAGGGCCGTCAGAGAACTTGGTGACGTGCACAAGCAAAATAAAACCAAAAGGTTCGGGATCTACTTTTTTTTTTAACATTTGCCCGTTTCTTCTTAGGTGACACTTTGCTCCTTTAGGTAAGTTCTGGTCTTCTAAGTCCAACTGGTTTAGTTTTTTAGGTGCTGGCTTGCTTCAGCTCGTCAGTATAACTTGCTAATTTGTAGAAAGGCCAGGTCTCGCGTGAAATCGTGGAGTCATCTCTGCTGGCCGCTCCTTGCTCGCGCCTACTTTTCTATTAGCGTAAAAAAAAAAGTTGGAGCGCAGCCTGGGGTTAAATCTCCGATTTCCAACAAGGGTCCCTGTTTTTCTGGCGCTGTGAGGGTGGGCGGCAGGAAAATTAGAATGTGGCAAACAAGGAAATAATATCTGCGGAAGCCGAACAACAATGGGTAAAATATTGATGTCTTTTATATAAGAAAACAACAAGAGTAGAAAGAGTTTACAGAAAGGATAGAAAAGCAATTAACATAAGAACAGAGGACCACTCCTCTACCAATTATACCAACAGAGAGGTGTGTGTGTGTGATTAACTCGTTCCAAATAAACTTGGGAGGATATGTGACCGTAATTCCAGCCCTACATGGAAGTGTAGCTTTTCAGTTGGTTGTGTAAGTGACAAACGTTAAGTTTTCAGTGACTTTTCAATGCGACTGCTACAACGACGATGATATTTCTTGAAGTCCTTATCTCTGACTCGCCACTGGACCGACTCACTGCAACGACAGTCTCTCTCTCTCTCTCTCAACGTCACTCTCGTCTAACGCCCAAGTCTCCCCAACTCAGCAAAACTCGCGTTTATATAGCAAACCGAAGGTTATAAGCCAGGTTGTTCACGCGCTTAACACGAGTGTCGCCATAAGCAAAGTTTAAATTCAGATCTATTTCAAATCTCTTAGTGGATAAAATTAATTAGTTCAATGTTCATTTCAATTGTCTTTTCGATGACCAAATTCAGCGGATACAACTTATGTTTAGATCAGATTTCGCTAGCGGTAAACATACACTGATCTTACCTCCCCGGTCCAATTTACTTCAATATGTTTTTATCAAAAATATTATTTTCGTCTTTTTTTTTAATGACCCAAATTAAACATCGCCTCCTGCCCTTTTGCATTTGTTTATAAACAAGTCCTCGCCAACCCGATTTGAAATTTATTCTTTATCCATCAGCCGTCTCAGGTTTCATATATCATTGTTCTAGATTCTTTCCTATTAATAGCGCTGACACAGTTTGTAACTTTCACGGAAGATCGTGTTTTCCATCTTCAATCAATAAACGTTATATTTGCGTGTATGCATTCATGTGCGTCAGCCTCTCTCTGTTACATCCGTCCCCTGCCCATCTGTCATTCACTAGTAAATGACACATGAGTTTCATATCGTCTGGTGCGAGAAACCCTATCCCAACATGCTCTTACGACGAGCCACCTGGGACATGCTCCAAGTCGCACCTCCCAACCCGAACTCCAAACAAAAAACAAAAAAACAAAACAAAAAACAAAAAAATAAGAATTATTTCCACCATGCAAAGGTACAGTTTTCAGTTTTCCGTAGGGTTCATCAGGCCCCTTTTAAGTAAAGGCAACCTCTTGTCATGGAACCTTTTCCTCTAGTTCATTCGTTTGAGTGTTCTTCCTTTTTTTTTTTTTTTTTAATTATTGGAGTTCGCAACACTCCTTACCAATTATTTTAGTCTCATTACAAAAAAAAAAAAAAAGAATAAAAAAAATTCGATTTATTTTGTAAATCTGTCCCTCCGATTTTGTCTCGCTTTCACAACAGGCTTTGTCGAATCTTTTATTGGTTCAGGTTCTTCCACGACAATCGTGGACTCTTCTTCAATATCTTTTAGGGGTTATGATGCACTCTGGTCGGACCTACCTTGGTAAAGTGCACTAACTGGAATCCCTTCCTCACCTCTGCACTGTCCTGCCAGTTTTTTCCTGCTCGGTCAACGATATCGTACGTTTCTTCATCCACCGCCAAACTAACAAGGCTACGGCCATTAGTAATATAATTGCCCCAACGGTCGGCCATGTTATTATATCAACCAAGTTCTCTCTCCGGATAGGTATATCTATCTTATCTAACTGTGACTTCAATCGTCCAAGATCAATCTTATCGATTGGCTTTAACAACGCTGGCATCTTTTCTAGGGACATCTTAGGAATCCCCCCAATAATGGGCTCCCACAATTCCGCCCATTCATTGGCATTCGTTCCTACTAGCCCTCATAAGGCCTCATTCTCCTCAAATGTCTCTTCTGCCCGGTAGTAGGGGGGGGGTAAGGAGATAGATGGACCCTGAGCTCCACAGCCGAGGGGTAGCTCTACAAAAAACGAGGTGGAGTAACCCTTATTGTAGTAGTGGGCTCTCCCACACACACCTTAGATAATTCAATCCCTTCTTGTGTGGCCACCGCCCAAACCCCGTCGGAGACACTGATGGCCTTCGGCAACATCACCCCGGCTGATACCTCTACATGACAATGATCCCTAATTCCCTTCTTATTTTTCTTAAACAAATCTAGTACGCACAGATCGTGGCTACCTGTTACATAGATTGGACTCACAGACCCACAGGTATTTAAGGCGTCATTCTTGCATCTTTCTGCTTCTCCCTTTGTTAAGAGCATAAACTTCGTCCTGGCCAGATTAAGGGCAAACGACAAATTCCGTCTCCACTTTGTACCTAGCTACTGTTCTTATGTTCGGCTCTAGCTTTGGATAGGGAAGAGGGAGATTCATCACCTGGTAAACTCCAAAGGTACTACCTCTGTCCAGCAATGGCACTGACACAAGTACTAGTAATTTATCATCCTCCAGCAAGGTAGCATATCCCAAGGCGCTATAATATTTCCATAGCTGCCGGGTGGGGTCGACCGGTAATCGAAGGTGCTGGGGTAGCTTGGCTTGTATCTCTAGCAGTACTTCCCTCAATCGTTCCGGAGTTATTATACTCAGAGACAGGTGTCCCAGCGACAGCATGTCTAATTGTGCTCTCACATGCTCCAACAATACCGTTAAGGAATGACTTGTCTGGCGTACCTTACTCATTATAATAGCCAATAATTGAAAATATCTTTGCAAGAAACCTTCTAACTTCTGTAACCCTGTGGTTATAGACGTAGTTACATTTAACACCTCTACTCTAAGCTCTTGTAGGTGCGAAATTAACCAATTGATACTTCCTCTATTTTTAACTAATTCCAGCCTGGTGAAGTTTAGAATGGATACACTTTCTCTAATCATGGCTTGTTGCTCCTGCTCTACCACTTTTAGTTTCCTCTTAATTACCTTCACTTCGCCTTCGGAGACTGTACCAAACAACACGCTCAATGCCTTTCCCATTATAGGTAGTACTGCCGTCTTCTGCCTGGTCCGTAACAACTTTATTCCTTTCAAATAGTAATCCATTGTCTCTCAATTATTAATGACTCTTGAGCTACGGGGTATAAAATACGATGGTATACCGGCGTCTGCAAGTATTCTCTCGCAACTTGTGTCCTGGCTGTATCTAGTTTGTCCACCTCGACCCTCAACTGTCCCAGCAACTGCTCATACGGTCGTAGGTCTATTACAACGTTATCAACCACTTTGATCTAGTTATAACCACTTCGCTCGTATTCTTAAATATAGTGTTCTCACTGTGTTCCCAGGTATAAGCTACCAGAACCAGCATCATCAGTACCGTGAGCCTCCTCTCGTCCATGTCTGCAACATATGGAGAGAAGAATTCGTCTTACTAAATCATCCTGTTTTTGGTTTCGATTGGGTGGTTATATCTTAGAGCAACCCATCAAGTGCTGACCCGCACCACCACCAGTGCCGCGCATGCATGGGGGGTCCCTTCCACACAATCCACAAAATCGAGAATAATGCCCGGTCAACCCCAGACTGTCGCTCGTTCGGCACAACCATTGTACTGGTTTCACTTAATCTTTGAGCTAGGGCTGCACCGCCCCCCTTAGTCGCAATTTCAGTGGTAATTTCATTCCCCATTAACACTAGGCGCTTCTCCAGCCCGCAATTCACTCTGCAATTGTGCTAACGGAATTTCATCCTCTTCTTCCCATTCACTCAGTTCCTCTTCTTCCCTAAGGTTAGGGTCAATTACTGCCTCCTCAGAAGGTCCCGCTGGGGTCTGTTTTGCCTCCCTCAGCCTTCGAAGGGTAGTTGGGCTAATTTCAATCTCTTCACTCCCTTCTCTTTCACTCTCCGTCTCCAGGTTCTAACGTAAGTTCTCCTCAAGCTTTTTGTTTAGTTCTTGTTTCGGCTCCTTCCCATTCCCCCTATTTCCGCTAGTTTTATATCATTCGCATGCACTCTCTTTACTTTCCCGTTCACTTGGTCCCATATCACAAAGGAAACCGGACCCGTCTGATTACTATTCTATAATATGGGCTCCATCTCTGGCCCAATTTACCTTCTCTCAAATGCATTCTATAATATACTGGATCCCCGATCTGGAAGGAGACTTCTCCCCTGCCCTTGTTTATCCTATCGTTTCGCCTCTTCTGGGCTCTCGAATCCTTCTCTCTCACCTGCGTAAACATTTTGTGCTGTTGTTCTAGAACTATTCGATGATGATCCTCCCCTAAATACTACCTCCTAGGTCACAATAGATTGTCTATAGGTAAGACTACATCCCGGCCATATACTAGATAATAGGGGGGAAATTTTGTCGTCTCGTTTATGGAGAACCTCAGGGCCGCCAATGCTTGGGTTACGAACAAGTCCCAATTCTCCCTCTATCCTCAGCTCGTTTATCTAACACATCAACGAGGGTTTTATGAAATCTTTCCACTTTCGCATTACTTTGGGGATGATACGTGGAGGTGGTTATGTGATGTATGTTCAATTCCCTCAACGTCTCCATCATAATTTGATTTACGTTCTCCGGTCCATTATCGGTAACCAATTGTTCAGGGGCCCCATATCTGGGGAATATTTCGTTCAGCACTATCTCTGACACCGTCTGTGCCGTCTTATCCGGTATGACAAATGCCTCAGGCCAATTCGTTAGCCAGTCCACAAAACTCACTATGTAAAGATTACCTCTAGGATTTCTCCATAGGGCGCGGAAATGTCCATGATTACCATCTGAAATGGGTAATTCAGGACATCCGTTTCTAATACAGGGGCCTCTTTACTCCTTCGACTCTGTACTTGGCATGTTACGCATTTTTCTACATGGTCCACAACATCTTTAAACAACCTAGGCCAATAATAATTCCTCATTATTAATCCATGTCTTATCAATTCCCATGTGTCCCAACTTCCTATGAGACTGGTCCAGAACTTCGGCTCTCAACTTCTCAGGTATCACTATTTTTGGACTTACTTCCTCATCTCTACCTGCAAGATAATGCAACACTCCATCGTGCACTATATATTTGGAGGTACGCCCTGCCTCTAGCTTGGATCTAATAACTGCTATCTCTCTATCCTCTTGGCCTTGCCCAACAATGTCTCTCCAGTGGGGGTCGGAAATAATCTCCGTCTCCCTCGTTTCCTGATCCTCCCAACCAAGTCCTTCCCTCGGTGCCTGTGAGTTGATCACATTAATTTGGAATGCCTTATCATCCACACCCGGCTCTAACTTGACAGATTCCGTCTCTAGTTGCATCGGAATCCTTGATAACAGGTCAGCACAGGTATTATCCTTCCCTGCCACGTATTCTATCTTGCAGTTATATCCACATAGTTTCAACGCCCATTGCTGTATCTTCTTATTCGCCCACTCCGCCTCTAATAAATATTTGAGGGGTTTGCGGTCTGTTTTAATGGTAAACACTGCCCCACTCAAATAATAGTCCAACTTTTGCACAGCATACAGGATAGCGAACGCCTCTTTCTCTATTACTGGCCATCTTTGCTGAGTATCGGAGAGTCGATGAGACAGAAAGTAAATCGGCACTTCCTCAGACACACCTGGTACTGGGCCATCCTTGTCGGGACATGGTTGTGTAAGAACCGCCCCGATGCACTTATCGCTAGCGTCTGTGTACAGCACCATAGGCTTACTCAGGTCTGGGTAGGCCAACAGGGGTATAGCTGTCAGCTGGTCCTATAGAACCCCGAACGCACGCCGACAATCCTCGGTCCACTTAAACCTAGCATGCTTCTTAGTTAACGCTATTAGAGGGCCTGCCAGTCGACTAAAGGCTGGTATGAACCTCCGATAATATCCGATGGCTCCAATAAATCCCCTGATCTCTCTTACGGTTTTAGATGCAGGCATGACCCTTATAACCTTTACTTTGTCTAGATCCGTTCTTTATGATGAACTCTAAGTATTTCGTCTCTTCTTTCATAAACTGGCACTTTGATAATTTCAGTTTTAGTCCATGTTCTTTTAACCTGTTGAACACCTCCTGCAGATGTTCAAAATGTTCCTCCGGGGTCTTTGAAAATACCATAATGTCATACAGATATGCCATGGCAAAGGCCTCCATGCCATTTAGCACGATGGGCATCAACTGACTAAATACGCCCGGGGCGTTCGCCAACCCAAACGGTATAACTCTGAAATTGAAGAGACCCATGTGACAGGTAAAGGCGGTCTTTTCCTGATCCTTTCGACCAAGAGCCACCTGCCAATACCCCGATCTCAAATCTAAGGTGGAAAAACATTTCGACCCCAAAAGAGCTAAAATATCATCAATCAAGGGAAGGGGCACTGCCAGCGGTCTCGTAATGGCGTTTAATTGACGAAAGTCCACGCAAAACCTATGCCCTCCATCTTTCTTTTCCATAATGACTATGGGAAAACTCCAGGGAGATTTGGACCTCTCGATTATCTTTGATTCCATCATTTCACTTACTGCCTCCTCTACTAATTTTCTTTTGTGGATTGGGGTTCTATACGGCTTCAACTTAATAGGTGGGTGGTTACCCGTGTCTTTCTTCATTTATACTGTCTCTGTCTGTCCAAATTCTTTGTCAGTAATTACTTACTATTACTTCTCGATTACTGTTCAGCAACCCGCTCAATTTTCTCCTATAATGTTCGGGGGCTATTATACCCCTTCCTTTATTTCCTCGCTACCTATCTTCTCTCCAGGCCTATTCTTATTCCATACTCTCACCTGTGCGACTTCTCTCACTGGGCACGCCTGTGCCAGCTTCATTCACTGCTTTATTTTAATAGTTTTATTGGCAGTATTGGTTAACAGTAAGGGAACGGTCCTTGACCCCTTCACTAGCGAATCGCATACGGTTATCTCTCCTTCGCTACCAGTAGGGACTACTTGATACAGGTCGTTGTTCAGAACTCCCTCTGTTACAATTTGGCCTTTCCCAGATGCAGTGGTCCTAGTATGTTTATATGTTTGGTCCACCACTGACAATTGTTCATAAATATCCTCTCCCAACGGTATCTCTACTCCATCTACTGTTAGAGTGGCGGGGTCAAAACTGATCTGTGCCTTATTCTGCTTAAGCCAGTCGCCCCCAAAAAAAAATTAGTTCACCACACAAATCTGGTGCCACATAAGCCTTAAGCTTACCTCTGATTCTTGCCAACTGGAAAGGTAGCCACGCCATCCCCTCTATTCTCATCCTGCTACTATCAGCCTAACTTATTAGTAGATCGACAGGACTAAGCTTTGTCTTCAGTCCCAACTGCCTAAAAACCCTGGAGCTAACCAGCGACACTGAAGCTCCCGTATCGACAAGGGCCTTCACCTTCTTGTTTCCCAACAACACATCACAGGTGAAATCTGGCCCTTCCTTCAGCAAACGGTATACCTGTGCCTTTCTCCTTCCCGTATGTTCTCCACTTTTTCCTTGTCTTCTCGTCAACCGAGACATGGGAGTCGGTGACAGGAGTTCAACTTTTTCTAGTGGCTCCCATTTCTGTCTAGGGGCCCTCCTGGGTGGGGTATAGCTCAGATGACTCTCTTTTCTCGGACTAGCAACCCATTCCTCCCCTCTATTCGAGTTAGGGTTGTTTCGTTCGATGTGGTCCATCTTTCTCCTGCGAGGACAGGTTCGTCTCAGGTGACCCGCTCCTCCACAGCGCCAACACCTTCGCTCATTACAACTTGCCGAAAAGTGTCCGACCATGCCACACGTCCAGCATCTCAGAGGTCTTACTCGCACTGGGGCCACCCTGCCTCTTACTTTTTCACAGGTGACCCATTGGCGTTTCCCGGACCCCTTTCCTTTTTGGGAGGAGGCACCAGCGTATTAACTCGCTTTATCCCTAGTTTGCGGTCCCCTTCCATCGTACACCATTGAGCCTTATGCCCGAACTCGCCACAAGTCGTACAGTTCGTACAGTTCGGCCCCATAGATCTCGGGTCGCCTCCATAGTTTGTCGGACAGTCGCGGGCCCGATGCCCACTGTATTTGCAAGCCCAACATACCAGCCCATATCGGCCCGATGTGGGCTTGAAAAACCCATAACGCAAATCCCAGGCCTTACTACTGGGGTCAGCCTCCGCCTCCTAGTCCTCTTCTACCTCCTCCTTAGGTTCCCTTATCCGGATCCGCTCCCGATCCTTCTTTTTTTATTATTACCTTGGACCCCGGTGGCTCCTTCCTATACCGCTTCTTATCCTATCCCAGAGTCGCTCGCTGGCCCGAGCCGCTTCTATGGCTGCTGCCAGGGTGACCGGTCCTCCCTTCAGAACATCGCCCCTCAAGTCCCTGTCGCTTAGTGCAATACATCGGCTAACAAGGCCTGAATAGGGCCGCTGTTCCGAGTCGCCAACTCCGGAAAGGCTAATGCTGCTAGCCCTACGATCCTTTCCCCCAATTTTTCATTTATCTCTCCTTCTTATTGCTGCAGCTGGAATAGTTTCCTGACTGCCTCAATGGATGTACGCTCACTTACGTACTGCCGTATCAGAGCGGATTTAAGCTCTGGTCATGTCTCGGCTGGGTTTTCTTTGTACCAGGCCCCTATAAACTTAGACACCTGCCCCGCTGCGGCGTTGTAAGCCAAGAGAACCATCTCCTGATCTGATAAGCCAAAAAACAGCTGCTTCTTTTGGATGGAGAGAATCCATTCATGCAGGTCTGCAGGGTTACCTTTATAAGTGGGTAGCTTCATACTACCTATCAGCCTTCTGAAACCTATCGTTATTTCGGGGACCCCCTCGTCCCCAAGGTCGGTTGTGGCGTCTGATCCTGCTACACTCATCCTACCACTTTCCCACGAGAAGAGAGATTAACGACAAACAAGGAAACTACTTAACACGGCGGTGGCGCTTCAACTGCGTACAGAGTCGACAAAAATCAACAATATTACTGGCAGATCTAAGTGCAATGAGTGAGTAGAGGAAACCAAAAAGTGACTTACCTGAGGTCCGCTGCTCCGTGTTTTGTTTCCGTTTTATGTCCTTTTTTTTTTTTTTTTTTACTAATGTCGTCCGCAGACTAGAGTTCTTTCTGGTCTTAGTCGGTCCCGACTAGATGCAACAAACAATCTATTTTGCTGGTGTTTACTTCCTTTCTTCCTGAGTATAAATTAAGGCTTGCTTTTCTTCAAAACTGTTCCTGTCCTTATTTTCCGTGGTAACTCAAGGTCAATCCTGGTCACGGCACGAAATCTACCACTCGTCCCTTCAGCCCCTCAACCTCCGGCGTCTTCCTCTTTGGGTTGAGGCGCCCACTCGGTCTGAACCGAACTCAGGGATTGCTGGCTGCACGCTCCCTGAGTACTCGTAGATTGTTCGAACGGTCAGTTCCGCCTGCTGCACACGTTGTGTTAGTTTTTAGATTCAGTAAGCGGGGTGTTGTCCATACGCTCATGGTTGATTGGGGATGTAGGCACGGCTGTGATGGTGGGCGGCAGGAAAAATTAGTATGTGGCAAACAAGGAAATAATATCTTACAGAAGCCGAACAACAATGGGTAAAATATTGATGTCTTTTATATAAGAAAACAACAACAGTAGAAAGAGTTTACAGGAAGGATAGAAAAGCAATTAACATAAGAACAGAGGACCACTCGTCTACCAATTATACCAACAGAGTTATAAGTGTTGTGTGTGTGTGTGATTAACTCGTTCCAAATCAACTTGGGAGGATATGTGACTCAATGTTAATTCCAGCCCTACGTGGAAGTGTGGCTTTTCAGTTGGTTGTCGTAAGTGACAAACTTAACGTTTCACTTGACTTTTCAATGCGACTGCTACAACGACGATGATATTTCTTGAAGTCCTTATCTCTGACTCGCCACTGGACCGACTCACTGCAACGAGTCTCTCTCTCTCTCAACGTCACTCTTTCTCGTCCAACGCCCATGAAGTTTCAACTGGAACTTTCTCCAACTCAGCAAAACTCGCGTTTATATAGCAAACCGAAGGTTATAAGCCATTTCTTCGGTTTTTCGTGAAAAAAAAAATTATCGTTCCCGAGGGATATCTCTTAAATTCTTCGGTTTCTTGATGAATAGACTTTTGAAAAAGTGTCCTAATTTGTTCACGCGCTTAACACGAGTGTCGCCATATGCAAAGTTTAAATTCAGATCTATTTCAAATCTCTTAGTGGATAAAATTAATTAGTACAATGTTCATTTCAATTGTCAGTTTTTCGATGACCAAATTCAGCTGAATACATCTTATGTTTAGATCAGATTTCGCTAGCGGTAAACATACAATGATCTTACCTCCCCGGTCCAATTTACTTCAATATGTTTTATCAAAAATATTATTTTCGTCTATTTTTTTAATGACCCAAATTAAAATCATTTTGTCCTTCGTATCCCATTTTTTTGCAAGTCTCAGGATTTGAAATTTATTAAATTTTATTGTTCTAGGATTCTTTTTCCTATTAATATGACACAGTTTGTAACTTTCACGGAAGATCGTGTTTTCCATCTTCAATCAATAAACGTTATGAATTGTGAGTTTTTCCATTTATGATTAGTAAATATAGTTTTAATTTAATAACAAGATCACTCAACCGCTCAACATAATATATTTTATACATAAAAGCAATTAAGCAATAATATTATGGCAACGTAGAAGAATGTCTGCTGACTTATTTGAACAACTTATCGATTAAGCAAAATTCGTGGCGTAAAGATAAAAATTTAAAAGTATTTTCATAATCGTATAATCTATTTAGAAGGTAAGATGTTTAATTTTTCCACTAGTATATAAACACTCAATTTAATTTGGAAAATATAAATGATCAACTTGTGCGTATTTAGCATGATTATATACGACCTTAGAAATTTCATACTGTGGAAGTAACTCTCATGAGTCTTAGTGGTAATATCGAAATGATTAAAAAATTTGTCTTTTCGACAAGGAAGGCTGATAATTTTCTTACTGGTGTTTCTTTAAGCACTATGAATTGGAGGGAAAGTTTCATTGGGTTCAGGTTTTTATATCATTTTAGCTATATCATTGAGTAGTCGCGTTCATTTGTTGGTTCACCGTTCCTCCTCTCTAGATAGGTGGAGCGTCAAAAGTTGATGCTGCTTTTTTTCACTGACTGGCATCGCCTTCTAATACTTGTTTTTTTGTTGGTTTATGTGTATATTTATTTGTTAGTTCGACTTATAATATGTGTACTTTAGGATATAGTAGTGATATTTTCTTTTGCATAAATTTTATCTCTTCTTGAGACTAACACATCGATCAGATTGGCCTCTCTGATTATCAATCTAGCTCCAAGTAGGAGCCAAAGAAGAGCCACCGAGATCAAGTCCTAAGGTATCACGGGTCTCCACCTATGCCAAACCAAAAGAATGTCATTTAAAATTTTACATTCTCAAAGTCTGCGTAGAAGGAACGATTTTTACGCTACAGAACCGCATCTAAATTGGATAAGGATATCCTGGATATGCACTCATACTCTGTCGGGCCTGAGGTTGAGTGGCACCTCCAACATTGATATAGATCCTAACCAACTATATGAACTTCAACTCATTTGAAAATGTCATTTAGAATTTCAACAAATATTTTATTCCAAAAGTCAATGTTATAAACAGATGGACAAGTATTCATCTGTGAAACCATCATGGTGGAACTTGATAATCGAAACGATTACCGGTGTGCTCCCATGCAATCCGTCACAAAAAAAAAAAAAAAAAAAAAATGACAAATTAAGTTATGCTGGGTATGATAAACCAATTAGGCTCATACGTTCCATATTTATTAACAGCCATTTGATTAGGAACTGAATTAGTAGAAAACGATAAGAAGTGGTGTTTGGTACAACCACAGATCACTGCTCTTAATCAAGTTAAGAAAAGGCTATTAACAGAACCACCTCTTGTATACTGTAATTTGACAAAGCCAGCTATCATCCTTTCAAATGCAAGTCACGTTGGAATCGGTGATGTTCTCTTTTAAGAACATAATGGCGTGTGTAAGCTCGCAAAGGTATCCGAGAAGTAATGTCTTTATTCGTTATATATAGAAAGAGAAATTACTATGTACTTGTTCACATCCGAGCTTTCACCATTTTGTTTTATATTTGTTGGCCATGTTAACGATTGCCTGGGTTTGCAGCTCCTGTAAAAACACCTATGAAGTATTTCCATTAACTTTGTTCAATCTGTGACTGGCACTATTTCAACATTTCATCAACCTTCTTTTTCGACAATTATTAGGCTACCTGTGGTTTCCTTTTCCCTAATTTCCGTATCAGATAATATTTTCCACGCTAGGCCCAACTCTCCGTCTGTTAAAACCGTGTGGTATTTGAATAGTCTTCATCTGTCTGTTGCCTAATATTCTAATTTCGCTAATTAAGTGCATTTCAACACTAGCAAAAGTTTTTGGGTCATGATATCAAAATGAGACAAAATTATTGTAGTTTTAGGAGTACAAGCTGAACTTAGATAAAGGGCTGTGAATGAAAGATTGTGAAACCGTGGATATAATTAGTCTTATGAGAGATAGATAGATAGTGTTACTATCTTTTTACGCGTAGAGATAAACCCTTGTGGTTTGCACAGGAACGCGTTCCTATATTCAGCGCCTTTTTTTTTTTTTTTTTTTTGTTTGACGTTTGGTTCTGGGAGAGGACCAACACAGTTGACGAGGATTCAGCAAAAAGGTTCCTCACAAGCGGGAATCGGATGTAAGAGGCCGACGGGAATTTGTTGGTTTGGCTTGCCTACCATTTGACAGGTATGACAAGTCCGACAGTGATCCGAGACGTCTCTGCAGATCCCTTCGCCAATAAAAGTGTTTGCTTATCGATTCATGTGTTTTACGGAGACCTAATACTCCCATAGGCATTTCGTGGGCAGTCCTCAGTTATGTTTCCCTGCTAAGACCAGCTGGTGTACCGTTGACCAGTCTTTGAGGGCGGAAGACAAGCCATCATCGCTATTTATTTTAGCATTTTTTTGTTTAGACTTCGCCCGGGTCACCGCGTATGATGGAAATACTCCGGGGTGTCTCTCTTCTATTTTCTCAGTCTCTTTCGAGACGCTCGGTTTCGACACCACTCATGGGTAGCGTACAACTTTTCCTCCGGCCAAGTCATTGCCGAGTAACATTGATATGCCTCTCATTGGCAGATTACTAACCACTCCGACATCTGTATTACCGTGCACTAGGTTAGATTCAAGGGATACTTTATGGAATGGGACGCTAACAAAACTGTTTCCAATTCCTTGGACGATTACGCGTTCACCTGTGGTCGTTTCGGATTCACGCAGCATATATTTTTTCTAAGATCAGAGATTGGGTTGCCACAGTGTCTCTCAGGATTTTAATTCGGGCTTTCTTCGTGGGGTCATCCACAGGATGTATGAAACCGTTCGACACAAATGGTTCATACTCCTTTCTAATATTCTCCTTGCTTTCTTTGGCTGTATTTTTACGCGTAGAGATAGACCCTTGTGGTTTACTCGGGAACAGTAGTAACACGATGGGGCCTTTCATTTCTTCCTCTGTTGGTAGATGGGAGGATGGGGGTTGTTTCTCGGACTAGTCGGCTGGTGTGAATAGTTTGTCTGACCCAGTCTCATATTCGGACCAGCACTAGTCGCCATTCGGGGATTCGTACCGCTTCCTCTTTCGGATGGGTCACTCGACTTATGTTTGCCTCGCTTATGCGTTAACGCATATTCGTCTGGGAAGGTGGCCATATCGAATGCCGTGTCGATTTGCCTCTCATTGAGGAACACTTTGTGGTCGTCATGGACGCACCGTTTAAATTCCTCCATTAGTATCAACTGTTTGAGTTTGTCGTGATCTGACTCTACACCCTTCGCTGAGCTTTACCTGTTAAAATATGTTTGTTTTTGGCGAAAGAATTCCACGTACGTTTCTTTGTCTTCCTTACGGTATGCCCTAAACTTTTGTCTATACGCTTCGGGGACCATTTCGCAACTCCTTTAGATGGCTGTCTATATTATCATAGTCAGCACAAACAATAACTGACAGAGAAGCGTAAATTTCCTGCTCTTTACCTGTTTGTAACAGCATTGGCCAAGCTTCTGTGGGCGATTTTCTCAAAATGTTGGAAGTATTTGTCTACATCGGCCTCATTGAAAGCTGGCACGAGTGGGACCTGTTTAGCAAGGTCAAAGTCGTCTCGTCTTTCTTCACGGAGCATTCTCCTTCGATCTCCCGGAATCGAGTTTCCTGTTCGATTCTGGTCTATAAGAATAAGGTATAGAATACCTCGGCCGCGATTCTGGCTTGTCTGATTCTGACTTCGACCTTGGCTTTCTCTAATTCGAGTTGAGTCTGCGATAGTCCAGTCGCGCCTGTCTCTAGGTTGTCTAATGTACTTTCTTCAAAGATGTCGTTATCGACCATGTGCTCTGATACTATTCTGACTAAATGTAGTTTTCACATAGACCGCCTTACTTCTAGTTCTAATCTTAATCCTATTTCGAGGATGTTGTCTTTCTTTAACTTAACCAGCCCGTCGAACGTGGGAGAATCTAGGAAGGTATCTATTATTGATATCTTAGTTTTACGCCTTCTATTTCACAATTGTTCTTCTTCCCTATATAGTCTTATATAAACTAAGATTGAATTCCGGAACAAGCCCCCAATTATGCTACACCCAAGCGCTCGCTGGGACTACGAGGGCCTTAGCGCAACAATAATAATAATAATAATAATAATAAAGGTTGAGGTCCCAGGGTTCTGATACGATAACGGCAGAACACGGGGATAGGTACTCTGAATCAAGACACCGGTAAAATAATGGAATACAAATAGTAAACACAAAAGGTGAAATTACAGAAGACAACGCAAATTATAAGTTAAACGACAAATATTTATTTACATAAATGCAACGGGAAAATAAAATATAAAAACAAAAGACTAAGAGCTAATAGAAGAAAAGGACCCAAGAAAAATATATTTAACCAACGAGCAAAGAATGTATATATGTGACAAAATCAGTTCATGAGAGAAATTGGGGATTTGACTTACAGTTTCAGTAGACGACTCAGAAGATGATTCCTAATGCAATCTAAAAGTTCATAAGAAAGGAATGTTCTCTCTGTAGGAGAATGATGGTTTGATAAATCAGTGTCTTTGGATAACATGAATAAAATCCCGGTAAGTGTGTGATGTGTATAGGCTGAGTTTATGATCGCAGGAATCTTCATCCGGGGTTGAGGTGATCAGCATCGAGTTGGTAACCGTAGACAGTAGGGAAAGACTGGAAGGATCTCACATGTATTTCAGATCTTGGATGATGATGACTGGTGAGTTGAGTTTCGGTGGGGATCAGTTAGAATTTTCAGACGTCATTCGGTTCATTCTAAATTAGCTTTTTCGTCCGATACGAAAAGATGTCAAAAATTAACTGCAGTGTATATCAGATCTTTTTTCACTTGAAGACGTGTCAGATGTAGGGTGTTTTTTACCGGTTCTTTATGCTGTGTATCTGTTAAGCTGTGTCGAAAAACTTGGGGAATATATTTGTTTATTTTTTACGTCGCTGTGTGGGTTGATATATTTATACTTGCTTCTGTATGTGTATATATACATATGTGTATGCGTATATATGTAATGTGTGTGTGTGTAGACATATTTGTGTGTGTGTGTGTGTGTGTAGACATATTTGTATGTATATGTGTATATATGTGTGACTGTACACTTATATCTGTAAGTAGTTCTTATCTTATTTTCTTTCACTAATGTATAATAAGACGTATATTGACTTATAAGATAAAAATATATATTTTTATAGATGTTTGTGTGTTTGGAATTTTCGTTTTTTTATATATTAGATAATGTTATTTTTGAACATATATCTGTTTTAATGTCCTTTCTTTCTCTATTCTTTGTTTCTCTGTTCTATTTGACTATTTTTATCTATGTATATTTGCCTGTATAAGTTATATTTTAATAAGTGGTTAGCATTCGTTTAATAACACTTTAAGTCTTGAATATTTCTTGGTTGTTGTATCAGATTGTCTAGGTCAATGTATGTGGATGTGTGTACATGTATTTATCGGTGTCTATGTATATAGAAAATGCATGCACATTTAATTGTGTGTGTATGTATGTGTGTATGTGTTCGTTTTTTTTGTTTTTTTTTTTTTTTTTATAAAGGGCCGTGGAGATGTTTCCTGTCTCGTCACCTTTTTGTATAACTAAATATGACTGGGTGCTTATGTATTATAATCTGAGTGTGTTTGTATTGTTTTACGTGAGAGGTTAGCACCCCACTCACACATTTGGAATTAAAATGTATACGTTTTGTCAGGAAGACCAGCCGATATTAGCGTCTATTGTAACGTAATTTCAATGAAAAAATAAATTGAATAACATGTGTACTTTTTCTTTTCTCCTCAGTAATTTTATAATTTTAAACTTAATAGAGATTAAATTTAGATTTTAAAATTCGCATTTTTTTACTTTTAATTTTAATATCAAATTTTATCATATAATTTAATACTTATTGGTTAGAATAAATTCTATTTTAGTATAACCCCAACTTTAAAGCTTTTAATAGCTATTATAACCTTACTTCGTTGTCAAGTTTCTTGAATTCTTGTATATTTGTGTTTTGATTGGTCATTCTAGCTTATGTAACAGCGTTTTGCCCTGGCGAAGGATCGTTAATTAATTTGAAAACTTTAAAACCATTTATTCTACATTCAACATCATCACTTGATAAGACACTGGAGGTGTTGATACAAAATAGCTATTTTTGTAGTGATTTTATAACATATTCATGTTATAATTTTTAAATAAATAATTATATCTGCTTTACTATGTATTGAGCACTCTTTTAAGAATAGTAATTGTTGGTTATTGGAATTTATTCCGTATACACCAATCCTATACTTGTGTGTGTGTGTATATATATATATATATATATATATATATATATATATACTAGCAGTACAGCCCGGCGTTGTCCGCCCCGGGGATATAACAGTAAGAGATAGATCAAATATTGACCATCATAAAGACTGAAAAATAAAATTGACAAAGATTATTGTTTAAGGTTGACGGACACGCATATGTTTTTTTTTGTTTTGTTTTTTTTACGAATTGGTCAAACTCAAACAAAAACATTGTTTTCAATCGTTATGAGTCTCTACCGATTGAATAGAATTTTATTATAAACAATTGTCTTGTAAATGGAATTTTTAAAGAATTCTGAATGTAAAAATAAAGAAAAAAAAGTGTGCAAGACAATAAGAAACACTACATGCCAAAAAAAAAAGTGAAGTTTTTTTGAAATCGGTTGAAAAAATGTAGGTAGCCTTTCTGTAATCTTTTAGTTTTGCAATTTTGATTTTTACTTATTGAATACAGTAAAAAAAAATTTCATATTTTGCTTGTGGTGATTCATAATTAGAATTCTGATTTGAATATATTTTCAATATATATTAACTTTATTTGGGTTTATTAATTATGATCTAACAAATCTTATTCATTTAGTAGCCTTTCTGTAATAATAATCTTTTACAATTTATGATTTTTACTTATTGAATACAGTAAAAAAATTAGACACCATGTGTATTTAAAGTAGTTTCCCGTTCCGGTTATTATTTTTAGTTAGGACTTGTATATGTTTAGATTTCTTTCCCTAAAGATAAAGAATTTATCCGATGTTTGTATTCGTACAATCAGTAGAGATCTTTAGATTATTGTTTAAGGTTGACGGACACGCATGTCTTAGTTGAAAAATGTAGGAAATCCGATCCAACATTACAGACACACACAATCTGCGTTTTATAATAATATATATATATATATATATATATAGCACACATATATCTGCATGCGCAGGTACATATATTTCCATAAGCATGTTTTTAAATATTTAAAACGTGATTCAGAAGAGACATGAAATGCCGATATATTTCTTTTGACCTGCAAATTTTATCTTTTTGTTTCACTTATGCATAAAATACATTCTTCCTCAGGCAATTAGTGATGTACTAATTCTGATTTTAATTTTCTCTTTCTTCTAGGAATCATTGACATGAGTGGGAAGAAACATGGACAATATCATCTGTAGAATTTTCGCTCGACAAAAGAAAATATACACTCGACATCTCTTGAGTGCATCAAAATCACAATTATTAAAAAACGAGAAAATGTTTGCTACAATAAACGAAATAATATAGAATCTGGATCAGCGCAATACAAATTAAACTGATTAGTCAGAATGTTAAAATTTATGGCGTCAACATCCTTGATGAAAATCACAATTGCAAAGTCTATGGCAGCATGCACATCTTACGATCAATGTTCAAAACAGGTTTCAAAGAAAAATCAAAATAAAATTTAAAAAAGCATATTTGCATTTTATTTTTATTTTCTCCAATAAAACAGAAATCTCTAAAAAATTGACTTTCAAGGATTGAAGTCAATCTTCCTTAAAAAACGGGGTGAACAAACTAGACAACAACTTGATAGAAGTAACATAGAAAAAACAAAAATAGAAAATCTATGATACTCCTTATCTTAAGAATAACAAAAATAAATGGTTGGTGTTTAGTTTGAATTTATATTAAGTAAATTTTGCGTAAAATACTTAAATAAATCTTCGAAAACATAACGCATCCGTTAATTTTTCATAAATTAAGGGAACTAAAATAATACTGAACGATAAACACCGTATTTTGAAATTGAGTTTTGAAAGTTGAATTCAAATTACAAACAGAAATTGTTTTTGAAAAAAAAAAAAACAGAAACAAACTATGCATAATCTAAGAAAAGAAAAAAATCATGAAGGCTAAAAATAATATTTTACTGCTAAAATTATTTGTAAACTTCAAATTTAAACAGAAACAGCACATTTTGTTTAAACTGAAGTATTTATTAACAAAATTGAAGGATATCAATATTAAAGTTTTGGTGAAGAAATGAACGCTAACAAGGCTTTTACAATTTATAGCACTGACTTCTATTAAGTAGAAATTAATAAACGAAAGAACAAACAACCCAATTACGAAAAATATTTAATCTGAAATCTTTTTTAAAAGCATTTGATTTACAAACAAAAAAGAAAAACAAAACGCTTATGAAAACTAATATTTCGAGAAAAAAGCAAATAATATTATTAACGTTAAATGACAAGCTAAAATCATCGTATGTCAATTTTGATGTAACTCAAATTTGATATTGTCAATATTGAATTTGTTCTTTAATTTCTTATATTTAGATCTGTATACATTTATGAATTTTACTCGATCTTATTCTGCTGTAATCGTGCACGAAAATTAAATGATGTATACATGTACGTTAAGTCTCTAATCAAAGAGCTATTTTGTTTGTTTACTCATTGAGAAACGCGACATTATTTTTTTTTATATGTGTGTATATATATATATATATATATATATATATATGTTTAGTTTTGAAATATTGAACAGCCGAATGAAATCCGTTTTCTTTGAACTTCGTTTTACTTTTTGCTTTTTTAAAAAGCATAAAACATTTTAAATATATTACTTTATGCATGAATATGGCCTATTTTTCTTACATTTTAAATTTTTTAAATTATTCCCATGCCAGTAAATTTAACTTAAAAAAAGAAACATTTAAAACGAGAAGCAGAAAAAATTCTTTTAAATTTGCAAACAACGAACTGCCTATGTCTTTTAATGCGTTATCAGCCGAAATGTTAAAGCCCTTCCATTTGAATTATTTTTAGAGTTATTTTCCTTAATATTCATAAAAGTTCTATTTGTTGAAAAGTAATTTTAAAGAGAAAGAAAATACGAAAGTAAAATTAATAAAATAAAAATTGCAATCGAAATTTCAATTTCTTCTTTACCTGTACAAATAAAAGTACGCTAGAAAATCCTTACATATTTAGAACTAAAGCTGAAATCTAAAAAGAAAAAAAAACAGCTGTTCCCTCAAGTTGAAAGATTTTGAAATAGGATGGAAAAAGCAGAAATCATTTTCGACCAACTCTACATGGAGGCCATTCTTAAAATTTCTCAGAATTATTCGCTAAACAAGAATTATGACTTTACTTTTTGCATCTGTATCCGCCCTTCATGTTTAGTCAACTGTTGTATTTGTCACCGCACATGTTTAGCATGTTCACGCCTTTACCCATATAATCACTACCAAACACTGAATATTCCTTCTTGCCAACAATATTATCAGGATAACGTGTATAAGTTTCTCAATTGCATGTTTACAATATTCCAAAGGCATAAAAGTCACCTACTTGCCAGAAATATTGCATATAACTCATCGTCTACTATACAGTATCACGTTCGCAAAAGCGAAACTAGGAAGAAGCCATAATAGTTCTTCCATTATTACCGTAATATGAACCCATCGACAATGGAACGCTCTGTTGGCATGATACTAATCATTCCATTTGGTATTTGTTTTATCCTCCTCTTCTTGGTTTGCTGCTTTGCTGATGAGATGAAAAAGATGTGTATACTGCCTTCTCAGATTCCGCCCTCATACAGGAGCTCGTCACCAGTTTTTAACACGAGTCGACAAAACGAATCTTCTACGGCGTCGTCCCCACGTCAAAATAACCGACTTAACTCAAATGACATTGAAAATCAAAGCCTGGCCGTCGAGCAGGCTGAAACTGAACAGCTAATCACTGATGATTTAATTCTTACAGGGGTTGACGTTACAACCCAAGTCAATATCAGAACAAACTCAAGCCTTCACTATCTTCACCACAACAATATGAACAACAATAATCATAACTACAATCACGAACACGCCAATAATAATAATAATAATAATAACGTCAGCAATAATGAAGACGGTCTTGCCGATAATATTCAACAGCAGTACCATTACCAGAGTAATACAAGTCGCAGTAGCAGCAGTATTCTCCTTGGAAACGGCATCTGCATTAACAGACCGTCACAACATTCCGATTATGTGTTGAGTCGACATCTTGGTGATATCAGTGGTTCAGGCGTTGAAGAGGCTGAGACTTCTCTTATTCCGCCCATTATCTTTCGGAGCAGTTTGCAGCACTTGGAACTGCCAAACAACTCTCTAAACTCGGAGTACCCTGATATTGTAAACCATGATTTTATTGCTTCAGAGCTGATATCATCCCGTTCGGGGGCTACTGTGTCAGCGAAACAATGGGGGATTAACTATTCCCGTCAGATGCAAGTTTCTGCCTCAGTTAATAATTTAAGTACAGCACATATACATCACCTTCCGCAGTCGACCGACTAAAATGAATTAATTAACTATGTACTATTCGAAAGAGACTTTTAGGTTCATTTTTCATGTTTTACATAAATGTTTTACTCAGATATGTTAATTTACAAGAAAAACAGAATGTAAATGGTATAATGTAAAAATGAGTAGGTGCATATGTGTGTGCATGAGTGTTTGCCTACAGACACTGTAACGTGAATTTGAAGCAACAATATTCAAATAAGCAACTAGGGTTACTCGATATTGATTTATCAGATTAATAATACTAATTTATCACATATTGATGACAGTGTAAGGCTCGGGGAAATATAAGCGTATACAGTGTTGTTTTATAGATTATGGACAAACGTTTGGTTCAACTTTGCAAACCTTTCAGGTATTCATTTGTTTATATTGTTTTTATAAAAATAACTTTAAATAGTTAAAAATATTAAATTTGAGATGTTTAGAACTGATCACGGGAGTTTATATCTAATTGAAACTTTTTTCTTTATATATATATGTCTTTGTGTGTGTGTGTGTGTGTGTGTGTGTGTACAAAAGTTGTGATATGCCTAAAGGCAGAAAAAAAGCAAAAATATTTATACAAAATACAGGGATCCTGCAGATTTACCGTCCGCGGTTTCAGTTTCGCTAAGGAAAAATGGTATACTGAGATTATTAAAATCTACAGTAGAAACGACTCTTCTATCCATTACATAATTTTTATTATTAGTGTTTTATAAATTAATTTAACATATTTACAAAAATATATACTATCCGTGGTTTCAAGCATTTGTTACGGATTTTGAATTCGTCCGCGGAATCAAGGAGATTTATGAAAAAGTGAGCATGCATAAATAAAATTATACTCTGTTAGACACACACACACACACACACACATAGTTAAGCTTTTTGGCAGATCGTTGTAATAATAGTGAGAATGGATAATTGTACCTGAGCTCAAGATTAGTTGTAATCTCAGGCTCGCAGGCTGTTTATTTCGATTACTGTCGAATGCAAAATATCAACCTATTTTTCGAAACTCCAGTTTCTTTCTCTCTCTCTCTCTCTCTCTCTATCTATCTATATATATATATATATATATATATATATATATCAGGTGTATACCGATCTTCGTGATCTCTAGGGAATTCTAAACTGAACAGTTTATTTAAACTACGTGGTCAAACTTTTTCATTCTACTGCTCATATCTAGAGATATTGTCTAGTTTTTATGTTATTTAGTACTGTTTAGTTGTATCCAGTAGAAACGGGCGAACAAGTACACACTGCAAGACCCAGGTCTTCCTCCTTATCCCTTCTGTTCCCACCTTTAGACGCTGATGACCAGAAAATTGTCACAGTTTGTCTACTTTATGTCGAGGGCTTATAGGAAGAGACTCAGAAGATTTGCGATCGATACAACACCAGGGAAATATTCAGAAGCAGTTCCACTCTATGAAGAAATCCGTGCCGAGTAAAGCCTAACACGGCTTATGACCAAGAATTACGTGTACTTGATCCGTTGCAGTTGTAGCAGAGAATATAAAGGTGAAACAAGTCGCTCTCTAAAAATAAGGCTGGCGCAGCAATCTAAAAGCCGCAGTGAGAGCTGCGACAATGAAATCGGGCATGGCTGATGATGTACAGGGGGAAAGTGGCAGGTTACCAGCTCTTGTGGAATGAAGTGAAAATACGGGACAAGTAAGAACACTGGAGAGTTAGACGTCTGAAAGAATCAGCACATATGCTAGGTTATGAGGACCTCCTTAGTAGGGCCTAGAAGAGAAATAAATACGAGAGTCGCGAAAGAAAGGAAGACAAAGAAGTTTTCAACCACATCAGCAACAGTCAAAAATCCCTACTAACAGCAACAGTGGCAACCTAATAAGCTCTAAGTTGACTCCAGCACATTGTTCTACGGGACCAGTGTCTAATAGCTAAAAATATTGGTTTGTGAATTTGGTGGCATAGTGGTTGCGAGTTCGATCCCTGGGTTGGATTGTACTCAGTGGAAACGAGCGAACAATAACTGAACAGTACTAAATAACATATGAACTAGACACGATAAGTGGAACGAGAACAGTCTACCCACCCTGTGGATTACCCAGATCAATAGACCAGCCGAAACGTAATAAAAACAACAAAGCTGAGGACAATGATCCGAATATAAATAGTGTAAATAAGAACAATTTTAATAATAAAAACCAGTCATAAGCATAATATTGACAATAACGCTATTAACATATATTACCAAAATCAAATGTACCATAATTAAAAAGGACAAATTAGCAATCGAAAACTATAGACCAGTGGATAAAAGTAAATATAACATATGTATTATTTGCTACAAAAAAATTAAAAACTAGCAACTTAATTGTTAAAAATAATATATCGAAAATTTCCAACCCAATGTTGTGTATCAATATACTCACCCATTCTGGAAATGTTTCTCTGTAAATAAAACACACAAAACGTCTTACAAAGGAACATTAGCACGGACAATTTAGAGTCACCAGACAACTCATTAATAAGTAACATTAGAACAAAATTAAATACTAAAACAAACTTATCACTGAAGCAATGCACCACGCTTACGTCAGAACATTCACTACTAGTTCTACGAAACTCAGCAATTGTCTCTATCCTGATGATGACTTAAGAAAGTCGAAAGCTTGGATTATATTTCTTGTAATTTTCCGAAATGAACTTCGGACAATTTCTGACGCAATTTTCGCCTTGTCGAAGAAGGATAATTCGTAATTTTTAAATGTCGATCATTAAGATTAAAAGATACAAAATGAATGTCGTTTTTAATAATAAAAGAACATTAGTTTTAAAGAACATTAGCTGTATTTAACACAGTAATATATATATATATATATATATATATATATATATATATATCACTTTAAACGTTATTTTTAGTGGATGCTCAAATTTGAGTGGACGCTTACTTATTAAACAGTATATTTATTTATTCTATCGGCTTGGATATTCAGGAAATTTCATTAAAGAAAAATATGAAGAGGTGGGATTTGAAGTTACATCCCGTGGGTAGATGGAACTATCATTAAATCCGACCGACGTTCCTAACCGACTCAGCCATGAAAAAACTGAGCAGATATGAAAATTTTCAGGAATCTATGTCGAGAAGGATTTCGCTTAACTTGCTTGATCGGCAAAGCTTCTCCTCCTTCTTCTTCTTCTGATATATATATATATATATATATATATATATATATATATATATATATATATATAAATTCAAACGTATCACCTACAAACAGACGTACTTGACAGTCAGCGCAATAGAGAAATACATAGAAAACATCTAATAAAGATTCATAATAATTTGGCTGTGTAAGCTAATCACTAATCCGATATGCGTTTTATAGATTTAAGTGCAAAATACAATTTTGAAGATTATCATTAGAAACAGAGTGTGATTGTGAAAGGGATCTTTTGGGTCCCAGAAATATCGTATTCCTATACGAGGCGAAAATGGTTGTTTTGTGTGTAATGTACGTATTGTAAAAAAAAATATCATTTTTTGATCGAGGGTATTCGCTTCCATATAAGACCTTTATGGAACAATTTATTCGAATTTCTTGCATGAAGCGTTGCCATCACTAGTTTTATCTAGTTTTCTTTTATTTTTGTTGTGATAAAATAAAATTAAAAACATGACTAATTAGAATTTAATAAAGCTACGATTGTCTTTTATAGTCTGACTGGAATATTCGGCGATAAATAAAATAACTGTGAATTATGATAATAATAGTTGGTACATTATTTTTTGGCTTCATACTTTTTGTATTATTTATAATATTGTGGAGTTTCTAAGGACCATTGATTTTTGATCCGACATCATTTCTTATAACTTGGAACATTAGTTTTATTTAAGATATATGTTTGAGTAGACACGTTATCTTTTTTAAGCAGTATGAAATAGTTCTACCGGCTCGTGCTTTCGACAGGCTTAATAAATGTGCTCTTTGGCAACGTTCGAACCTGCGTCACACGGATTACATGGTGTTTTCCCCTACAAAGGGATATGCAGGTTCGTAGCTTGTCGGAGAGCACATTTCTCTCGAATGAACAAGCTGGTAGACGTAATTCATAACAAAAACAGAGCGTCTACTCAAACATACCGTTCAGTGTGATAGGAATTATTCTGGAGTTATGTCTCTTAAAAGTTCCTCATGAGCTTTTTGAAAAGCTTAGGATTTGCTTAGTGCCGCGCACACACACACACACACACACACACACACACACACACACACACACACACACACACACACACACACTATGCACGAAGAAGTACTGAAAAATTCAACCTAAAAAATTAGTATTTTGATGTTTGGGCATTGAAATATTCGCTCTTACAAGTGGGTCGGGCTGAGAATATTTTCAACATCGCGTATGCTCGTGTGTGTGTGTTATAACTTAAGGATGAAAGTAACTTTGAATTTAAGAACATGAAAGATTGTTTTTAACTAAAACGCCAAAATTATAATTTATGAGAGCAAGAAAACTTGGTTCTTGATGTGATACTAAATTCCTAACAAATAAGACATTCTGAATGTGCTCAGTAAATGTGAACAGACTCATGAAGCACGTGCACATTTATGTATTTTTGTCATACACGGATTTTATATACATTGTAGTAAACAACGAAGAATAACGTCAAGTTAAAGTGTGGCCAACAATGAAAAGCAGCCGAAAAAATTATACAAATGAAAGATTTTTTTTTATTTTACCCAATTATAAGCCAAGTTTTGTATTTATTGTTGTTTAAAATGTGAAGTAATTTTGCTGTACCACTGAGCCGACAATGTATCATATTTTTGTAATATGAATGAATTGTTG
This sequence comes from Acanthosepion pharaonis, assembly GCA_903632075.3. NCBI lineage: Eukaryota > Metazoa > Mollusca > Cephalopoda > Sepiida > Sepiidae > Acanthosepion > Acanthosepion pharaonis. The sequence goes on from CAHIKZ030003734.1 coordinate 27,117, forward strand.
TGAATAAATTCTATTATTGTTGAATTTCTATTTGCATTATCGTATCTTTTATTTGAGATGAAGCATTTTAATTTTTGACAAGTCTTTTGAGTGGAGTCAGGAGAGATGTATGTTTTTGTGCCTCGTCTAGACATAAGCTTCTGTGATCAAATTAGTTATGGCGATTGTCTTTCAAAGACGAGTCTCATATTTCGTCAAAACTACTTTATTCGTATGTGAAGCGGTTGGAGAGTTGAGGAAAAAAGTAGCAACAATTAAATTGTTAGGGAATAATTAATATTTTTTTGCGTTTTATTTTATTGTCTTCAGAAATCAAACAATGATAGATTAAAAACTAAAAAGTAATTTGGTGTTAGAAAAACAAAATCGATTTGTTTTTGATCGAAAACAGATGGTAAACAGAAGTAAAACAAATTTCGAAAGCTTACACTGCTAGTTTTGATAAAGTAACAAGATAAATTAAAAACTAACGTGCTCTTTGCAAACTAAAGAAATTGAAAATGTAGTTGAAATTGACTACATTTTCTTAGATTTAAACTAAATTTCATAACGAATAAACGTTAAAAGAAATTTGATATAGTTGAAATAGACGCAGTTATCATGTATTTCATTGAGCTTTTGATACCTTAAACAACGTTACACAATGATATCTGAAAAAAACTGGGGATTACAGTTTTGAAAATATTGAAATTTGCGTCGAAATTGAAGATTTTTCTGCCATTTTCAATTTTTATACGTTAATTACAGTTATTTCAAAATTAAATTTAGTGATTTACAAAACCCCTAAAATTACTGAAAATTAATTTGGTTTTGATCGAAATATATTGATTTCAACAAGTTTCGACAGATTACACAAAGTTATAAAAAAAAATTTGGGTTTTAGAAAATTTTGAAAACATTGAAAATAGCGTTTTTAAATGAAGCTGTTTTCGCCGATTTGGATTAGTTTTTAAACAGTAAAATTAAAATGTAATTTGGTGTTGGTAAACATTAGAATACTGAAAAGAAAAGCATTTTGTTTTTGATGTAGTAAAATTATTGTTTTTAATAAGCTTCGATAGCTTACACAATGTTATATTATGGGGATTTCGTTGAAATTAAAGCTATTTTCGCCGCGATTTGGATTTAGTTTTTAAACATTTAGAAACACAGAATTTTAAAATGTAATTTATTAAAATTACCGCGTTTAAGGTTGAAAAAGTAATCCAAATCGACCAAAGCATCTTCAATATAAATGCAAATTTAAATGTTTTCTAAACCCCATGTTTCGACATAACTCTTTTTGTGTAAGCTGTCGAAAAAACAATATTTTCAAACCGAAACCAAATCGTTTTTCAATAATTTATGGGTGTTTCTAATGTTTACCAACACAAAATAAATTTTATAATTATTGTGTTTTTAAACTAAAGCTTAAATAGTAATCCAAATCGGCTAAAACAGCTTTAATTTCAACCCAATTTTCAATGTTTTCAAAACAGTAAAGAAACCCATAATTTTTTATCTGTGTAATCTGTCAAAAGCTTTTGCAACACATATTTTGATGGAAACCCAATCGTTTTTCAATAATTGCTGTTGTTTTCTAATGTTTAGTTTACCAACATCAAATTACATTTTGAATTTACTGCACTTAAACAACCCAAACCGGCCAAAACAGTTTCAGGCTTAACGCAATTTTCAGTTTTCAAAATTTGAAAAATCTCATAATTTTTTTTTTTTAATATAACACTGAGTAAGCTGTCGAAACTTGTTAAAAACCATATTTTCAGATCGAAGCCAAATCGATTTTCAATAATTTCAGGTGTTTTCTAACACTTACAAACACTGAATTACATTTTAAATTCACTAAGAATAAAACCTAATCCATATCGGCCAATACAGCTTCAAGTTAAACGTAATTTTCAGTTACAAAAGCTTTTTTTTCAAAACTTTGTAAAACCACATAAATTTTTAATATAACTTTGTGTAAGCTGTCGAAAATTGTTAAAAATATTTAGATTGAAACCAAAATGATTTTCAATAATTTCAGGGGTTTTCTTATGTGCACCAACACCAAATTACATTTTAAAATTATTGTGTTAAAAACTAATATAAATCGGCCAAAACAGCTTCAATTTCAACGCAATGTTATCAAACCTTTGTAAAATACTATAATTTATGAATAACTTTATATATCAGAAAAACAATAAGTGTTTTTCTAATGTTTTCAAAAAACAAATAATATTTTGAAACAACTGAAGTTTAAATGCATAAAAAAATACCCGAAATTGGCCTAAACAGCTTCATTTTCAATGCTTTTCAATGTTTGCCAAAACTTTGTAAAACCAAAATCTTTTTTAATATAACTTTGTGTAAACTGGTGTAACTTGTTAAAATCAATATTTTTCGATTTTCAATAATTTAATTTGTTTTCTAATGCTTCAAAAACAAAATGATATTCTGAAACAAGTGCGTTTAAGGTTTAAATACTCAAAATTGGCCTAAACAGCTTCGTTTTGAACGCAATTTTCAATGTTTTTCGAAGCTTTGTAAAACATTTTTTTTAATATAATCGAGCCTGGTTCACGACAAACGGCAACAAATGGCACCCCTTCGTCGTGGTCAGCCCGGTGTGAATCCTGGTTTGATCAATGGAGTGATCTTCTATTCTGACCTGCCTGACCCAACGTTGTAATTGATTTGATTATAAGGAGGTGAAGATCGATTCGTTGCAGGTATCTTGGCGTTGAGCTGGTCCAGGTCGAGTGAAGTCGTACAATAAAATTGGAGAAAAAAAACAGCATTCGAAATATATATAAAAAATAATAGTATTTTTATATCGAATACTGCGTTCGTTAGTATTTGTGTTCGCATACAGGTGTTTGTCGACCCAACCCGTTCCTAAACTGGACGCAACTGTTATAGACAAGCGTATGGTCGCAAGAAAGAAATACGACAACAGCAGAAATAAATTTACGTGGTTTATTTCAACAGGAACGTGAGGGTTTGGGACAGCTACCTTGTGGTAAAGTTCATAAGCCGGTTTTCGGATCTGGTCGATCTCTCATAGTAGTTCACACATGTTGACGGTTGGTTGGTGCTCTCCTGCTGACAGCTGCTAAACGTGACCGGTCTCCTTTGTGGCCACCTGTTGACCGACTGTTGAACTTCCGTGTGACCCCTTTTATAGCGATTTTTATGGCTTAACAGGCTCGCGAAATGAAGCGAGTATAATTAGGAGGGAAGCATTTTTATTGGACGAAAAATAGAGCACTTTAAATATTATTTTATTTTTCGACCGGAACACGTGTGTCGGAAATATTTGTAAAGAAAGATAATGGTCATTTTGTGACGGGGCAAGATGTAGACTGGGTTTCGGTGAATCTCGTGATTTCCAACAAAGTCCTGAGAAATTAAATTACTTCATAATTTGGGGGATTTCTCCTTCTCTAATGGGAGACGTGTGCAGGCATCACTCCGCCTGGTTACTTCTACTTTCTCCCAACAGTGCTTTCCAGTGGGCAGCTCCTTCAACCTCCTTACTGTCTCGTCTGTGCCTGTTACACTTCAGTGGGTGCGGGCAGGCCCTCCAGCATTCGGTCAAAGATTAATTAAAAAAATTATGGTTCCAAATGCTATCATCTCATAAGTGAATTGACACAACAAATGGCTTTCTCTGACCCAAGAGTCACTTTCTCATGGAAAACTTGGCAACTCACATTATGGTGACAATTCGTTCAGCGAAATGGTAAGCATTCTGCAGGTGTTCATTTTATTGCTTTCCATTCTGACATCTCCGTAAAATGAATTCTTCTCATCCAGGCATTGTTTGCCGAAGATTGTCAACACTTGTCAAAACTTTGTTAAACCCAACTATAACTTTGTGTAAAATGTTGAAAAATGTGAAAATCAATATTTTTCGATGGATTACCAATAATTTTCATGATCACCAAGATATATATTTAATGACCTGCGTTTAAGGTATAAAACTACCCGAAATTGGCCTAAACAGAATGATTTAAATGGAACTTTCAATGTGCTTGAAAACTTTGTAAAACCCAAATTTTTTAATACAAATTTATGTAAACTGTTGAAAACTTTTAAAATCAATATTTTTCGACCAATATCAAATCGATATTCAATAACTTTATTTCAAACACCAAATTATATTTAGAAACAACTGCGTTTAAGGTATGAAAACTATTCGAAATTGAACTAAACTGCTTCGTTTTGAACGCAATATTCAATGTTTTTCAAAACTTTGTAAAACCCTAAATTTGTTAATATAACTTTGCGTAAAAACATGAAAAATGATTTCGACGGATACCAAATCCATTTTCAATAATTTTATTGGGTTAATAAAGTATTCAAACATCAAATTACATTTTGTAAAAAACTTACTAGACATTGGCCTAAACAATATCATTTTAAAGACAATTTTCAATGTTTCTCAAAACGTAGTAAAATACCAAATTATTTAATATAACTTTGTGTAAATTGTTGAAAATTGTTAAAATCAAACTTTTTCCATAGATACCAAATCGATTTTCAATAATTTTATAATTTTACTAATGATTTCAAAACACAAAATTTATATTTTGAAGCAACTGCGTTTAAGGTATAAAAATACTCTTAATTGGGCTTAGAAGCTTCATTTTCAACGGAAGTTTCAAAGCTTTTCGAAAACAGCTGCTAAAGTTTTTAATATAACTTTGTGTAAACTGTTGAAAATTTTTAAATCAAAATTTTGATCGATAACAAAACGATTTTCAATAATTTTATTGGTTTTAATGTTTTCAAATGCCAAATCATATTTTAGAACAAACGTCTTTCTTTAAGGTATAAAAACCACTCGAAAAAAAACAGCAAGTTTTACTGGTTTTCTAATGTTTTCAAATACGAAATTATATTTTCATACAACCGTGTTTAACGTTTAAAAAGTACTCGAATTTGGCCAAAACAACTAGTTTTTCAACGTAAATTACAAATGTTTTTCAAAAGTTGTAAAACCCAAAATTTTTAATCTAACTTTGTGTAAACTATTGAAACTTATTAAAATAAATATTTTCGATCGATACCTAATCGATTTTCAATAATTTTATTGGTTTTCTAATGTTTTCATATATCGAATAATATTTTCAAACAACCGTGATTAACGATTAAAGACAACTCCAAATTGGCCAAAACAACTAGTTTTTCAACGTAAATTTCAATGTTTTCAAAACTTTGAGTAACCTCTGTTGAAACTGATTTATTCAAATAAATATAAAATATTCGTACAGGGTTTACTCAAGATACTTGCTGAATTAGAAAGGGTTTCCAATCAACATTTTCCATCCATACAAAATCGAATTTCAATAATTTTATTGATTTTCTAATTTTTTAAAAATACCAAATTATACTTTTAAACGCGAAATTGACGTAAAAACAGCTAGTTTTTCAACATAAATTTCAATGTTTTTCAAAACTTTGTAAAAACCCAAATTTTTAACAACTTTGTGTAAACTGTAGAAATCAATTTTTTTGGTCGTTACCAAATCGATTTTCAATAATTTTATTGGTTTTTCGAATGTTTTCAAATACCATATTATATTTTCAAACAGCCGTGCTTAACGTTATAAAAATACATGAAATTTACGTAAACTAAAAGAAAAGCTATCATGGTTCACAGCAACGAGAATGATATTTGCAGCAACAAAAACGACAACACGAACAGAAATTACAATTACAACTACAACAAGAGTTTTGTTACTTGTTTCCAAAAAAATGGACTCCAACTAGAAACTGGTGCGGAGCAAGATGTAGACAGGGTTTCGACGAATCGCCTGCTTTCCAAAAAAAGTCCATTGTTTTTGGTACTGAGAAATTAAATTACTTCATAATTTTGGGGAATTCTCATTCTCTCATGGGAGACGTGTGCAGGCAACAATCCGCCTGGTTACTTCTACTTTCACCCAACAGTAATTTCCATTAAATTAGAGACTCAGTCATAGGTAATTTCTATTTTGAGGAATACGTTATAATGATGAATGTATCATCTGATACATATTCCATTAGATTCGGTCATAGGTAATTTCCGTTTTTAGGAATCAGTTGTAATGATTGAAGTATCATCTGATATATTTAACTAAATTCAGTCATAGGTAATTTCTGCTTTTAGGAATCAGTTGTAATGATGAAGGTATCATCTGATATATTCCATTAGATTCAGTCATAGGTAATTTCTGTTTTTAGAAATCTATTGTAATGATGAATGTATCATCTGATATGTTTCATTCGATTCAGTCATAGTTAATTTCTGTTTTTAGGAATGAGTTTTAATAATGAATGTATCATTTGATATATTCCATTAGATTCAGTTATAGTTAGCTACTGTTTCTAGGAATCAGTTGAAATGATTTACTGTATCATCAGATATATTCCATTAGAATAAATGTATCATCTGACAAATTCCATTAGATTCACTCATAGGTAATTTCTGTTTTTAGGAAACCAACTCTAACTGTTCCTGGAATATATAATAATAGATGATGAGAAATGTGTTGCAAACAATTATCTTTAACACAAAATGTGATGGATTGACAAAGATAAATCTCCATAACTGACATAGGCTGTGTTCCACAGAATAATGTTTATGTTTTACATGGCATCATCTGTATATTATTCCTTTAATTTTTTTTTTGTAATGCTAGAAACACTGATACACATCCAGCAGCTGCAACATGTCCATAAATATTTGGTTAAAAATATCAGAGGAAAAAAAAAATTATTTTCTCTATAACAATAGAAAACTGCATTCAGTAAGAATAACAGAAGAAAAACATTATGAAACTCTCTTCAACCATATTTGCCATATTTGCCTGAACTTACATTAACCAGTTATTATTGTTTTCAATTGTTGCAAAATGCTTTAATTCCTCTAATGAAGACCAGATTTAAGAGCTTGTCAAAATTTTTTCATATCAAAACTTTTGGAGTTTATGCAAGTGACATGAAAAAGCTGCCTGATAAGTCAATGGTGAGCCTATAATTGAACAAAATGTAATTTAACTTTATTTTTTTGAAGAATAAAGTTGATAAACAAAAACAGAAATTATCTATGATTTGACCTAATACTAAATCTGTAGATTGATCAGACCCAAAATGGAGTACTGTTGCTATATCCGGGCAAGAGCTGTCAAGATCTCACCTCTGCAGCCTTGATAGAGTTCAAAAGTGTCTCCAAGCCTTTGTGGATGACGTATTATTCTCTACGCATCAACCCATCTCCATCAGGTGGCATGTGGCAAGCCTCTTGCTGCTCTACCACTACTTTCATGGAAAGTGCTCAGATGAGCAACATTCCCTGACCCTGCCAAGGCAAACCTTCATGGCATGACACTTATATAGTAGCAAAACAGCCACATTCCCTCAATATTCCATTGCTGAGAAGTTCCACTCAAGCAGCATCTTCCCACAAACCACTTTTCTGTGTTGAATTGAATACCAACTACAAGTTCAGAAGTAAGATATATATATACAAGACATTTTTTATGTTTATACATTCTTTTTATAGATGCAAATATTTAAGTAAATGCTCTGTTTATAATAAACAGTATTAATAACATTTTCCGGCCTGAATGTCCAAGAAATTTTTATAGAAAATATTTGTCCTCTGACAGGAATCAAACCTGTATCCTATACGGAACCATAATATAGCCTGACATGCCTTAACCAATTGAGCCACAGAGGATCATTTGATTAGCCAGGTCAATTTTACTGCTTTTAAACTACAATCTTCCACGAATCTCTCATGTACATTCATATCTGCTCAAAGCGTATCCAAATGTAAACAAATGACATTTGAATTTTCATGAATATTACTAGTAAATGTTAAAGAAATTATTGCATGTGAATAACAATATTGTAATAAATATTGACAAAAAAAATAGAAAGATTCAAGAACAATTATAAGACTGATGTGCTATAAATTGATTGGAAAAATTCAAGAAAGAATTCATTAATTTATATTGCTTTAACAGGTTTATATAATCTATTTTTTAACAATATTCTAATTAATGTTGTTCATTGACTAAATGTAGGTAATACTAGAGTCAATTTATCTGCAATTAAAGGAAACACAATATCAATGAATGAAATATTGTATTGAATAAGCTGTGAGACATTATTATTATTATCAATGAGGTCGTGGAAGGGGGTCTTGGTTCATTTGGTAGATCGTTGATCGTGGTGAGACTTGGCTCTGTGCCTGCAATGATTTAGCTTGGTTAAGTTCATTTCTGTACAATAAGATTTGAGCTATTTACTTCTTTTATTAATTTCAAGTACAGTGGCATCCTGAAGTCTGTGCACACACACAGATATGGTAAAAATATAGTTTTAAGGTATGCTATATTTATGGTTTAAAGTACTCAGTATCAGTTAAAGTGGACACTGAAGTCAACATCCAGTTTTGACACATCATGGTATGAATTACGTGTGTGCATTTTAGCATGAAACAGAGTTAATGTCCATTTATATATATATATATATATATATATATATATATATATATATATATATATATATATATATATATATATATATATACAGTCCACAAAAAAATGGAGGAAAAACTTCAGGAAAGGAAAAAATTGTCTTTTGTAGTTTTGCCAAAATGCAATATTTTCTTGAGATGTGCCAATACCTTGACAGCCTTCAGACAAAAAATTGAAAATGCATGTTTTGCCATTATTTTATATGAACAGTGTCCAACATTCAGTATTGTGTTGGAGATTAGATATGTAGCAGTTCAGCATTCTTTTATTTATTTCTAAGGACATTTAAACATCTCTTAATGATTTGCTTAGTTTCTGAAAAACATCTTTCACTGTTTCCATGTGCCTTTAAATTTTTGTCACACTTCCCCTTGTCTGTTATTCTGATAAATTCTCCAAACCTTCTTTCCAAATTGTATATCCCAAATATATCAGCTGTCTCTGCATGGTTGTAAGAATTAGTTTCTTTTTAGTTTTTGCAGTCCTTAAAACTTCCAGCTTGCTCAAATTTTATCACTTTTGCTAAGAAATGCCAAAAAAGCTATAGACACCAAATTAATACATAAAATATGTCAACATTTTGGGAATGATAAATTCTGATTGTGGTGTTTTTAATCACTGCTGCTGATTTCACCAGGCAAAATTAGTTCTCAGCCATGGAAGCCATTATTCTGTTGGATACCAAAGAGATGACATACTTAGTGAATGAAATTATAAATATACATGATTTCATTACAAACGCCTGGTGTGCAAAAAAAAAATAAAAATAAATAAATAAAAATAAATAAAAAATAATGATAAGAAATACAGGAAAGAGAAACGATTGGGTCTTTCAATGATCAATCAGGGGAGATAATGGATTATTTATGAGAAATTTCTTTTTAGACATTATTCCTGTTTTCATCACTTACCATTTAATCATTTCTTTTTTTTGTATTTCTCTTTTTCAGCTTTTCTTTATCATTTTTATTTCTTTCATCTTTGGCTCTTTTTGTTATTTTCATTTTCCTTTTTTATTCTTTCATCTTTAGCTATTTTATTTCTCTCTCTTTTTCTTTTAAACCTAGCATATTTTTTGTTTCTAATTTTCTTTTTCATTCTTTTTTTTTTTTAAATTGTGACTCCTTAACATTTAATTTTTCCTATCTATTTCTTTTGTTACTTTTCTCTTCTTATCCTCTTTTCTTTTTTATTAAATCACTTATTTTTTTTTTCTTCTCTTTTATTATTCTTAGGATATATCATATATTTTCCTTTATTACTGGAGAATGAGTGACAACAAGTCTCCTTAAAACTCCAGCACCCTCATCAATATTCTCCTAGACCCTAACAATATCTTCAATGCCATTCTTTTCACAGATTCTTTATATAACAATTTTTCGACAGAATCACTTGTCTTAATCAAATTATCAACATAAAAATATGCATTGGTGATAACATTTTTTTAGTACTAAAATTTTCTAGTGTGGAGTAGTTATATTTGTAAGTGGTAAACACTTTTGTCTTCTCACTATTACTAACTACTACAGTTTCTAAGTTTTTCTTTTGTTCAACTATAATGTTTTCATTGCCTCACAAGATTTATTGAAAATTTTCTGTAGTGATGATAATTTGTACCTGTTCATGAATGATTTCCTGACAATTTAGTGAATATGATAAAACTTAAATATCTGTTGCCAGGTGAACCTTCGTCTAAAAATAATCATGGTTAAAAAAGCATTCTTTAATTGTCTGCCTTAACCTTGGACAGTTTGCAAGATACTAAATTGGCAGGAGTTCGCTCATTGATATGCTTGAATATTTCTTTAATAATGAATTGTCTGTCTAAAAATTCTTCATTTAACAAATCAATAGCTACATAATTCTCGCCATTAATTGTATGATGCTGAATTAATATGTCTTTAAGTAGGGACCCCCCCCCCGGTACCTCCAATAGTTAGCTGGAAAAAGAGCATAGCCTGATGAAAAAGGCCCCAAACTTAATAAAAACAAAATTTTATTGTCAAAATCTCTGTTATTATTAAGAGGGAAGAACAAAGTATTTTCTAATTATTTTTTAAAATTCTTTATTTCTTTCTAACACGTTCAAAAAAAAGTGTTTGTTAAAAATCTTGTTTTTTATATGTCAATGGTGTAACAGAGCGGGTAATGGAAATTTTCGAGCCTGTTTTCCGGTAAAATAACACATTTTGAAAGTCTTGCAAAAATCAAATAATAAAACTGTCAGGACTTATTCACAAATGAATGAATTTATTTTTGAAATCATTATTTGTAGAACATTTTGGTAAAATTACTTTTTTTTTAAACATCTGCTACATTTCTAGGAATGAAATTCATCCTCCAAATTTTTTTGTTCAATTAAAAGCAGAAGTGCTTGGAGAATGTAAATCATCATTTATTTTTTATAAACTTTTACAAAATTCCCTAAAATCTGTTCCAAATATTAAAATAAAAACTGCAATAAAACTATTTAATTATTTAATTTGATAAGCTAATTAAAGCTTATCAAATTAAAATTTTATAAATAATATATGTTAAGGAAATTATAGTCTGAAGAAAAAAAAATCAATGAATAATGAATTTTTACAAGAATTTATTTTTTAATTACTCATTTTGAGTCTATGTTATTACATAGTTCTCGAATTGGGCGATGAAATTAATAAATTCAAATTTATCCTTTTTGTAGAAATTTACACTAAAAAAGGGACATTTGAATTATGCAACAGGAAAACCTACAGAACCCACCTTTGTCTTGGTATGAAATTCATCGCCTTTCCTTTTCACTCGCCGTTCGATCTGTGTACATTAATACACCCCTTCCAAATTCTGCTTCCGTCAGAAAATCTTCCCTGTATAAACTTTTAACTATTTCTATGTGATTGCTTATGTTTCTATTTTTTTTGTCAATTTCAATATTTTCCTTTGATTTGATATTGAAAAAATAGTCAAGGGGAAGCAACTCATATTTCTTTTTGGAAAAGTAAACTGCTCTTACTCGTCTAAATTACTGCGCATTTTTTTTCTTAAATTAAAAACAAAACAAAAAAACATATTAAATAATAAAATAAAGAACCCTAACCTTAACCCTAACCCCAATCTTAACCCTAATCTAAACCCTAACCCTAACTTTAAATTTAAAAATAGTTTAATGAAATATAGAACCCTAACCCCAACCCTTATCCCATAATATCCCTTATAAAAAAATCCCATAATATCCCTTATAAAAAAAAACAAAAACAAATAATAAAATAAAGAGCCCTAACCATAACTCTTTGTAAAAAGCATGATTATGTACAAAATAAAAAAATGCTAGAAACGAAATAAGGGTTTACAGTAAACCCTTATTTCGTTTCTAGAATTTTTAAAAATTTTGTACATAATCATGCTCTTTACAACCGTTTACTGTATTATTTAATTTGTATTTTTTAATTTGTCCCCTTTTCTACACAGAAAAAAAAAGGTTTTCTGTTAAAAAATAAAACAACACTTGTCAACTTGTCATTGCTTTCCAACAGTGCGTTGTAATTTAGACGAGTAAGATCAGTAAAATCAGTAAATAGACCGTTAATTACGTTTCCGCGAGCAAAGTGTTCCTCAGTGAATGTAGTTAAACAAAGCCCGCAATTCGGACGAATGAACACGACTGAGTCCGAATTTTCATTGTCGATAACTCCAAAACTTTGTTGTTATTTTCGAGTTCAGAATGTACATTTACAAGGAAATATGACGATTTGGGAAATTTTTAATAGATATTTAGCGTGGGGCTTAAAAAGCAAATTTACCTTTTTTTTTAAAATTAAAAGAAACAAATTAAATAATAAAATAAAGCTTTTCTAATTAAAAATAAAACAAATAATAATTAATGTGCAAACTTTGTAAAGAACATGAATATTTACAAAATAAAATTACATGATAAAAAAAATGCTGGAAAGGAAATAATTAATGCGCAAACTTCGCACGATCTTTGAAAAGAGCATGGTTATTGACAAAATGAAAAAAAAAATGCTCTTTTCTAAGTCTTTTTTTGTTTTTGTTTTTTCTTTGTAATCCAAAGAATAGTCTGTAATTGTAATCGATCCTGGCCTAGCATCTCGACATCAATCACTTTCCCTGCCGTTGTGACGTGACTTTCCTGCGTCTTTTCTATAAATATTTTCATGTCAGTTTTTCTGATGACCTTGGTGCTAGGACTGCCTGAATTTAAGCGTACTACTAGATTGGCAAATAAGTCTCATCGTTTTACTGCTGAACTAGCTTGTAACCGTATGTTTTATGAATAGTTTCTTTCTTTACTAGCCATAGATATCAATAACGTAATCACAGTTTCGAACTTGACATAAAAGTTTTATCGATATAGTATAATATCGATCCCCGAGTTTTTAAAATGTTTTATGATAAAACATTTAAAACTCAGGGATTGATTTTATACTATATCGATATTGTGAACACAACCTCCTTTTAAAATGGTACCCCCCCCCAATATTTTTCGATTCTGACTAATGAGTACCAATCAACAAAAATGAAAGGTTATGTCGGGGTTATAATAATCCTTATTATTTAGTGTTTTTCTGCTTTGTCGCTGAGGATATCTTCTTTCAGATTTATCAAAAATCTCTTCAATATCTTCCTTTGAATTTGATGTTGCAAAAGAACATGGGAAGCAACTCGGATTCAGTGGTTTTCTCCCCCTTGCCGTTTTATGTAATTTTAGCTTCTCTCTTTATCGTGAAATAATGCATCTGATTTGATTTGGAAAAGTAAAAGATATACCGAAATGGTTACGTTATACTCGAGAGAAATACTTAATTTGTTCTAGAGTCTAGTTTTTGTCTTATTTTTCATATAAACAATGCATGTCGGAGAAAAAGCATATATGACGTTGGTTTCTCAGACAAAAAAAATGAAATTGATTTTTCTTCGTGCAACTGTTTTGTTTGTTATCAGACCTCAACCAGATAAGAAAGAAAATATTCAGTATAGATGAAGTATAGATGAAGTATAGATAGAGGTGACTGAAGATAGGGTCGTCTTAACAGCATTATGGACCTCTGAGCAAACCAGTGTGCTGGGGCCCCTACGACAACCACTAAATAAAAAGTAAATGGTCGATTAATATTATTGGCACTTCAACAAAACTGGTGTTAAAACATTAAAAACTTGCTGTACAGCAGCAATTAATCAACATTATAAACAATACGCAAGGCTTGAAAAACGCAATAATACTCAGTAAACCACGCAGATTAGATTGTACCGACTGCTATGTACGCCCACATTTTATTCATCTGCGATTTCAATACTGCCTTTCTATAGGACAATTTAGCCATAGCAATCGTTGCTTTGAATTTTTCGGTTTTGAACTTGCTTACTTGTTTCGTTAGTACAAATTCAGTTGTGGAACCGCGCAGGGATTCCACCTACTTTTACGTGCGCGCGTATTGCACCCCCTTTCATATTTGGCTAGATATAGTAGTAAACAGCCGTCTGCTGCCGACGTGAGGAAGCTGCTGGCTGCTGCTGATTCCAGCTAGAACGGAATTTGAAGTTTTCCCACGCATTCTCTGACGTCACTGACGAACGGTGTTTTTCAAATCAGTCGCTGTCTGGTCTCCGAGCAAAAAGGTCGACTCATTTATTTCGCACCCCTTACCCATACGCGGGCCGTAATATCTTAACTACTAAAATTTCATAGTAAACTCATTGGCTCATCATGTCGAATCTCTTCATGTGGTTACAACTTGATGCGAACAACTTGTTTGAACCTTCCTCCATTTTCTACCAGAGAATGTAGAGTTTACGACACCGTCGACATCACATTTTTACAATGACTAATTCCTCGACCTGATGCGAATAACTTGTTCGAACTTTCCTCTGTTCACTACCAGGGAACGTAGAGTTTTTCGATACGGGTTTGATAAACTTCACATACACCTTTTGAACTCTAACCCTACGAACCAGTTTAAAAAGAAAGAAAACAAAAATAACATTACACACACATGACAAAAAATCTTGCAGTGAGTATTTTCCTTGTTGTGTATGCATGTACCTTTTGCTTAAGAAGACTCTGTTCCAGAATTTTCCTTCTGAGGGAACCTTTCCTGCCTTAGCCATTTTGATTTTCGTTTTGGCGCGGAACATTAACATTCTTTTACTGACTACTTGTCACTACCTTATACAACTTGCCTACTTGCTAAGAACTAGCTTTACTTTTCTAATGGTCTCAACTGTTTGAGACAAAATACTTTTTATTAAAATAAAGTTTTATATTTGTTTTCCACCAGACTCGTTTTCCGTCGTTCCTCCTGGCTATCTATTTTTACCTTTTTATGCATGTGTTGAATGAACCTTTTTCCTCACTAAGGAGACTGTAATAATTCTACGGTTAAAGAATCACACATTTATTATTTTTACTTATTCTTTTTTTTTTTACTTTGCTAGTGAATTCGGTAGTCGTGAGTAGTGTCTGGCACAAGGTCACCTTTTCGTAGGCCAGCACTGCATGCTACCGGGTCTGCTACACAGTGATTGGTCAAATTTTAACCAATCACATATTTTAGTGCAAAATCAACCTTTCCCGCAGTTTCGCAGGGAGCCTACCTGTAGCTTTAAAAGAAGTGACTTTGTCATAAGCCGCCAGTAGAGTCCAGCAAATTTCGTCTGTCAACAGAAACCTGTGACTTTACTCACAACATTTCAAACGCACACACAGACACTTTTGTAATACATATATACATATCTCTCTGTGACTCGGCCAACTTCAATCAACCAGGACTCTGTTAATTTCTCTAACACAACACACTTTCTGATCAATTGTATTCTTGTGTTATCTATTCTAAAAAACAGTCCTTTGTTCTAATATTGATTCCTGAACATTTTTCTCTCACGAGAACTTTCTTTCGAACAATCAAATACAAATCAAAATACGGTAAAAGGGAAGCAACTTCTTTTACCTTAATCTGTACATTGAATACAAATTATTGTATATTTCATTCATGTATTTTATTTCAATATATACTTGTTGATTCACATTTGGAGTTTCGTTGTTGTCTTGAATCATTTATAATACAAAAGATATATGCGCCAAAAGAACACGCAGCCCCAGAACAAAATGACACAGTATGAATTACTACAAACTTCTTATTATAGCATTTGTGGCATTTCTTTTCAGAGAATTGCTTTATTGTTGACTTGAAGTCAATAGGATGTCATTTTCCATGCACATGAGTGAAAGCCAGTTCAAACGAAGCTATCCCATTGTGTTACGAAGCTGATTTATTATAAGTTTCAGTCTTGAAAAAGAATGTTCTCCTATACAATAGGTTACCATTGTTCGCATGCACACTCTGAGTGCAATTTCAATATTCAGGAATACAGATTTCAAATTGCCAGGGAGGGTCTTTTTCTGTGTTGGTGGTCATATCGTTCTTTTTGTAGCAATATTAGTTCTTCGTTTGGTTTAGTTTGTTTTACGGCATATCAACCTCAATGGGTCATTTAATGCCGACAACTTTTTTATCCTGGTAATATTTTTGTTTTTTCAAAAATCTATTTCTGGTAATATTTTTTCCTCAAAATTGTATAGCTGGTAATATTATTTTCAAGAACGTATGGAACCCCCCATAATTGCCTGTCACCCCCTACGGAAAGATGCACTTTTCCCCAAATTAACCTTTAACCAATCGTCACTTCACATTTCCAACCTCAACTTCCTATTGGTTAAAAAGACACAAAAATGTAGCAAGTTGAGACAAATTCTTTTTTCCCGCTCAGCTGCCTGGAGCCTATTTGAAAACCCAAAAATCTATAAAAGAAAAGAATCGCTCGACTTAATTCAAGTCAGTCACACACTGAGTTTCGAGAGATGCCAGCAGACTCCACTCCAGACTCAATAACACTACCAGCCTCTCATTAACACAACTCGCTCTAATATTGCCGCGTAAAGAAACTTAACTTACAATTTACTAAAAAAGTGACATTATCATTACGAAATAGTAATTGTAAATTTAATCAATTTTAGCAAAGGCACACAACTCTTCATAACTTGAATCAACACTTACAATTGTCAAACACATACACACTATTATTTGAACTCACACAATTGACATTTTACCTTGCAGAATTCAAACTATTTAATTTCACAAACAAACTTAAACCATCAACATTCATTCATCAAATTTCTGCATGGACACTCTTTGCAATCTTATCTCACTTGCCACGTTTAACAAGCAACCTATCATCACTTTGTGTATGTCAAATATATATATAAAACCATGTTATTGTTGAAATCTATAGCTACGTTGTTTTTACCTTGGTTTCTTCAATTTGTATTGTCTTCATATGTTCGTTTAATTTATTTGTTGTGGATAATGTACACGCACATTTTAGGCCTTCACACCATTTCACCTTCTGACACATCTTACTTAGCATAAATTCTGCAACAAACGTATTGCTGGTAATATTTTTTTTCAAAAACGTATTGATGCTGGTAATATTTTTTTTTTCTTCAAAAATTTATTTCTGGTAATAGTTTTTTACAAAGTATTTCTGTATTAAAACCTATTTTTACACTTCCAAAATGAATTTTACCTCAGTTTCGGGGTTAACTATTTGCCCATAGCTGGGACCCTAACAGGTGTTACCACCCCGGGTCAGGGTGGACCTGGGAACACGAGCAATTAAGAGGTGGTTCCACACTCCTCAAAGCCTCCTAATCAGAGGCCTTGCTGTTGGACGTAGTTTATTGTCATACCTAGAACAGCTCTTAGTGTAGAAATATTAACCCTTCCCACTTTGAATTCTATCGTGACACTTTGCTCAATTTGGCTAAGTCTGGAACAAGGCTTAAATCGGAGGTTCACGTGGAATTCGGCAAAGTGATCGCCTTTCGTCTGGAACGCTGGAACAACTGGCTTGGTCTCTTCAGTGTTCTCCTTATATTAACTTTCACCCAAAAACTGGCATGGGGTTTGACGTGGTTAGAGGACCTGATGTTTTCCCCTTCTTCAAACACAAATCCCTTTGTTGTATTATATCTCCAAATTTGGAGTGATCCCTTTCCTTATGGGTAGCGGACACAGGATATCGATCTACCCCGATAACTCCTTCGTTCTCTTATTTGTGCCTCGAACCAACACCTCCGAATGCGCGTAGGTAATTCCTCCGTCCTTCTTATTGTACCTACGCATGTCACGTTGACCAAACTGGTTCTCAAACCGTATGGTGTGGCTTAGTTTCTGGTCATTATTTTCCCGTCAGTAAAATTTCCCAGCCTCGCCTTGCTCATAAAATTAGAAATTTACGAACTACTTCCTCCGGTCAGTCATACCCCCATCCTGCCAAATCCCACGTGACTTGCTGCTAGAAGGAACCTCCAAGCACTCTGGGTTGGGTTATTACATAAAGAAATTCTACTTCCTCGATTTGTTTACAATTTCCACTTTTTGATAGGCAAAAATAAATCAGTTTTTTTAATTCTGTCTTGTCCCCAAAATTACTAATTTTTATCTCTCGATTACTGTTTTGCCAGTGTCACAATAGATGGCAAATTCAGTGAGTTGATGAATCTGTGCATGCAATCCAGTATATCGTCCAGACATATTGGAGGCGTTATTGTATGACTGACCACGGTAGTTTGATAGTAAAATTTTGTTCTACTTAAAGAAAAAAATCCACAACAGTGTCTGTTAGATCCTTTGCTCTGAGAAAAGATGTGGATGAACATCAAGAAAGCTTCCACATGCTCACAGCCTTTAATGTATCGGGTAGCAAATGTCAGTTGATTTGTCTGTAAGATGTCTGGAGTGGAGTCTACACTTATTGAATAATGCTTTGACACTTTCAAGAATAGTACAAAGAACCTGTTGTCTCATTAATTCAATAAATTCCTCAAAAATATATGCAAAATAGGACAGAATCCTTTTTCCAGGATTTCCATACATTTTGAGATATTCTTCCAAGAAATGATAAAATTCACTGAGAACTTGAGATGGTAAAATTATAATTTGGTATTTGAAAACAAATGTTTGGTTCCACAAGGTATGAAAAACATTAAAATATAGGTTGAAAAAATAAGTATTCTCGCCAATTTCGAGTAGATTTTGAACGTTAATCACTGTTCTTTAAAAATATTATTTGGTATTTGAAACCTTAGAAAAAAAAAAATTATTGAAAATCGATTAGGTATCGATCGAAAACTATTGATTTTAACAAGTTTCCATAGTTTACACAAACTTTTGAAAAACACTGAAAAGAATACGTTCAAAAACTAGATGTTTTGTCAACGATTTTTCAAGGATTGTTTGAAAATATATAATTTGGTATTTGATGTCAAGAGAAAAAATAAAATTATTGAAAGTCGATTAGGTATCAATCGAAAAATATTGATTTTAACAAGTATTTTACCGAAAGTTATACTAAAAGTTTTGAAAATTTCGATTAATTTTTCGACGTTAATGACGTTTGTTTGAAAATATAATTTGGTATTTGAAAAGATTAGTAAACCAACAAAACTATTGAAAAGCGATTACGTATCGATCGAAAACTATTGATTTTAACTAGTTTCAATAGTTTACATAAAAATATTAAAAAATTTGGATTTTAAAATTGTGAAAACCATTGAAAATTACATTCAAAAACTAGTTGTTTTGGCCAATTCCGACTACTTTTTCAACAGTTTGAAAATATAATTTGTTATTTGAAAACTGTACAAAACCAATAAAATGATTGAAAATCGATTACGTATTGATCAAAATATCTAACAATTTTCAATAATTTACACAGAGTTATATTAAAAAATTTGGATTTTGCAATGTTTTGAACAACATTTAAAAATTAGGTTGAAAACCTAGTGGTTTTGGCCAATTTCGAGTACATTTTCAACGTTAATCACGGTTGTTTGAAAATATAATTTGGTATTTGAAAAAAAAACCAATAAAATTATTGAAAATCGATTAGGTACCGATCAAAAAATATTGATTTTAACAAATTTCAATAACTGCACAAAGTTATTAAAAATTTAGCATTTTACAATGCTTCGAAAAACATTGAAAATAGCGTTGAAAAACTAGTTGTTTTGTACAATTTCGATTCCTTTTACAAAGTTAATCACTTTTTTTGAAAATATAATTTTGTATTTGAAACCATCAGAAAACCAATAAAATTATTAATTTTAACAAGTTCAGTAGTTTACACAAAATTATATTAAAAATGTTGGAATTTACAAACTTGTGAATTTGATTATTTTTCAATTGCAAATGTTGGAATAAGATAGAATTATAGTTGATTTTTTAAATTTTTCACTTCATCTACAATTTCATTTGTTTCCAATATCTTCAATACAAAAATACCAAAATTATCTATAATTCTATTTTCAATTGAAAAATAACAAACTGAGCTATAATTCCACTTTATTTCAAGATTTTCAATTGATAAGTAACAAAATCAGTTATAATTCCATTTGCTTTCAATGTCTTCAATTGAAATATATTAAAATAAGGTATAATTCCATTTTATTTCAAAATTTTCTATTGAAAAATACAAAAATCAGCTATAATTCCACCTAATTTCATTTTGCGAATTGATACATACAAAATATATTTTTCAATCTGATTTCAAAATTTCAAATGAAACATAAAATATCGATTTTCAATAATTTTATTTGATTTTTAACTTTTTCAAATAGAAAATTATATTTTCAAAAAACCGTTGAAAAATAATCGAATTTGTTCAGATCAACGTAATTTTCAATATTTGTCAAACATTCTAGAATTCCAAATTTTTAACATAACTATGGAAACTTGAAAAAATCAACATTTTTCAATAGTTAACTAATCGATTTTCAACAATTTTATTGATTTTCTAAAGATTTCAAATACTAAATTATGTTTTGAAATAACCATTGACAAAGCAATCGAAATTCGCAAAACAACTAGTTTTTCAATGTAATTTACAATGTTTTTCAAAACATTGCTAAATCCAAAATCTTTAATATAACTTTGTGCAAAATATGGAAACTTGTTAAAATCAATATTTTTCGATCAATACCGAATCAATTTTCAATAATTTTATTGGTTATCTAATGTTTCCAAATACCATTTTATATTTTCAAACAAACGTGATTAATCGAAATTAGGATCCAGATTTACTTGCAAAAGTAAGCAGTTTCGGCTACTTTTTGAAAGTTAAACAGGCTTGCATGAAAATTTGAATTGCTACTTGGAAACACTACAAAGCCAATAAAATTATTGAAAATCGATATGGTATCGATCAAAATATATTGATTTTCACATTGAAATATTGATTCTGACAAGTTTCAACAGATTCCACAAAGTAATATTACAAATTTTATGTTTTAAACAGACTTGAATTATATCGAGATTTAATTGCAAAACCAAGCTTTTTTTACTACTTTTTGTAGGTTAAACACGCTTACTTGAAATTTTAAATTGATGTTTGGAAATATTAGAAAGCCAATAAAGTTATTGAAAATCAATATGGTATTGATTGTCAAAAATTGATTTTGACAAGTCTCAAATGTTTTTACAAAGTAATATTAGAAATTTTATGTTTTAAACAGGTTTGAAAAATATTGAGATTTACTTGCAAAAAAAGCTGTTTAACTACATTTTAAACGTTAAAAACGCTTGCTTGAAAATGAAAATTTCTATTTGGAAGCATTAGAAAGCCAATTATGCTATCGATCGAAAAATATTGGTTTTCACAAGTTTCAACATATTTCACAAAGTTATATTTCAAATTTTATGTTTAAACCACGGTTTGAAAAGTGTGATTTACTTTCCAAAGCAAGCTGTTTTGACTACTTATTTAAAGTTAAATAGGCTTTAAGTTAAATTTAAATTTCTCTTTGGAAACATTAGAAAGCCAATAAAATTATTGAAAATCGATATGGTATCGATCGAAAAATATTGATTTTCACAAGTCTCAACAGTTTTTAGAAAGTTGTATTACAAATTTTATGTTTTACAACGTTTTGATATTATTCAAACATAATATCGGGATTTACTCACAAAAACAAGCTTGTTTGGATACTTTTCAAACGTTAAATACGCTTGATTGAAAATTAAAATTTCTCTTTGGAAAGCCAATAAAGTTATTGAAAATCGATATAGCATAGATCGAAAAATATTGATTTTGGCAAGGTTTAACAGTTTTCACAAAGTAATATTAGAAATTTTATGTTTTAAAATATGTTTAATATATTGAGTATATAAATTATGTTTAATATATTGAGTTTACTTGCAAAAACAAGATGATTTGGCAGCATTTTAAATGTTAAATACGCTTGATTAAAAATCTAAATTGTTATTTGGAAACGTTAGAAAGCCAATGAAATTATTGAAAATCGATATGGTATCGATCGAAAAATATTGTTTTTCACAAGATTCAACAGTTTTTACAAAGTTATATTACATATTTTATGATTTATAAAGGTTTGAAAAATATTGAGATTTAATTGCAAAAGCGCAGGTGTTTTGGCTATTTCTAAACGTTAAACACGCTTACTTGAAAATTTAAATCGCTACTTGGAAACATTAGAAAGCCAATAAAATGATTGAAAATCGATATGGTCTCGATCGAAAAATACTGATTTCAACAAGTTTCAACAGTTTCCCAAAGTTATATTACAAATTCTGTTTTACAACGGTTTGAATAATATCGAGATTTACTCACAAAAACAAGCTTGTTTGGTAACTTTTCAAACATTAAATACACTGGATTGAAAAGTTAAATTTCTAATGGAAACATTACAAAGCAAAAACCTTATTGAAATCGATATGGTATCGATCGAAAATTATTGATTTTGGCAAATTTCAACAGTTTTCACAAAGTAATATTAGAAATTTTACGTTTTAAACAGGTTTGAAAAATATTGAGATTTACTCGCAAAAACAATCTGTTTTGGCTATTTTTAAACGTTAAACACCTTTGTTTGAAAATTTAAATTGCTATTTGCAAACATTAGAAAGCCAATAAAATTATTGAAGAACAATATGGTATCAATCGAAAATATTGATTTTGAAAAGTTTCAACAGTTTTCCCAGAGTGACATTAAAAATTCTATTTTACAAATGTTTAAAAAATATCGACATTTACTTGCAAAAACAAACTGTTTTGGCTACATTTTAAACGTTAAAAACGCTTGCTTGAAAATGAAAATTGCTATTTGGAAGTGTGACCAACTCTAACCCTGGGCTGGTTGCAGCACCATTTGTGACGATCTAAACTTCAGTTGGTTTGGGTAAAAACTTGGTTTGCCACGAAACCATTTGTGACACTAACCCATCTGGTTGTCTTGGCCGCGGTCGATGTTTGATTAGATTCGATAGCTGTCGTTCCCAGCTCGCCTCCAACGTCTGGTTACCGAAGTAACTGCCTTGATCTCTACGCACGTTGTGATTTGATCTTAGGTAGACGAAATCAATCAGGCGTCGGGCCGTAGTGCTAGCAGAATCCGGGGCAAAGGTGACACCGCACAAGTGTATGTAAAAGAAAAATAATGAAATAAACTCAAGAGGTTTAGATGTGTTGAAAAAATAACAACTATATTTATATCTGTATGATTAATACAGGAGTGCGTCTTTCTCCCAACCCGCTTCTATGGATTCGTGACACTTTTGCGTTTCTTAAGCGAGTCTTGATATCTTAAGTTGTTTTTCAATAAACTGGTTTTTGGTATCTTCAGGCGATATTCGTTAAAGCTTGCTTTGGTAAGTCTAAGTCGGAATAAGTGGAAATCTTGCGGTCAGCTCCTGCGAGGCTGGTCTCCGAGCTCAACAGCTCAACAGCTCTCTGGGACTCTTTCTGAAACTATCTCACTCTTTGGGGTCGTTCGTTTATATGGACGCCGACCAAACCCAGGTTGGGGCCTGTCGTGTTTTGGGTTCTTCGATAATTCCGAATCCCCAATAAAGCTCTTTGTCTTCGGACAGGAAAATTTATCACTTTGCATTTTTGAAAGTCAATTACTTTCTGTTTTAGAGGGGTTCTTCCCTTTCTTTGGGGAGAGGTCTGAGGAGAATTATCCTCCTAAACTCTTCCTTTCTCGTTTTGGTATCTCATACCAATCCCTTCAGTGGGCTTCCTTCTCATATGTTCACCTTCGCCCATCACTCACGCCACCACTCAGCCAATGAGCGCTCGGCAGTGTGGGTGTGGCTAGACTGGCCTCAGTTTACAATTATCGTCCAAAGAATAAATTATCTTCCCTTTTCTTTCTTTCTTTTCTATCGGCCAGAATTCTTATGAATCGCATATTGCGACTATTAAATTTTTATCTTAACTTGCAATCACCTGGAATTCATTAGCGGAATTCGTTTGTCAACAATTAACTGGGTGGTCGTCTCCATTTGGTTTTGTTTATCTTTTAGAATTCAGTTTTCCTTGTCGCGTCATGATATTAATTAATTCTGACAGAATCCGAAACCTGCGTCTCTTACGAATTCTGTGTCTTCTGCGAAAAGATATCTTTCTTCCTAAATGAAAATAAAATCTTTACCCATTTTTCTTTTGTTAAAAAAATAATGTCGCTTGGTATGTCTTTCGCTATAGCTCTTTCTCGCCTTAAGTATTTCTCGTTTTTAATTTCCATGCTTAATTAGTTAGTCAATTACCATATCTAAATAGTGTCACAGAAGCATTAGAAAGCCAATTATGCTATCGATCGAAAAATATTGGTTTTCACAAGTTTCAATATATTTCACAAAGTTATCTGACACATTATAGTTTTCAAAAAGGTTTGAAAAATATCGAGATTTACTATTTTGGGTAAGTTTTGGACCTTAAACACGCTTGCTGGAAAATTCAAATTGCTATTTGGAAACATTAGAAAGCAAATAAAATGATTGAAAATCGATATGGTATTGACAAGTTTCAAAAGTTTTTCCAAAGTTATATTACAAATTACATGTTTTACAACGGTTTGAAAAATATCGAGATTTACTCGGAAAAGCAAGATGGTTTTGCTACTTTTTAAACGTTAAATACGCTTGAATGAAAATATAAATTTCTCCATGGAAACATTAGAAAGCCAATAAACTTATTGAAAATGGATGTGGTATCGATCGTCGAATATTGATTTTGACAACTTTCAAAAGTTTTCACAAAACCTGCGTCTCTTACGAATTCTGTGTCTTCTGCGAAAAGATATCTTTCTTCCTAAATGAAAATAAAATCTTTACCCATTCTTCTTTTGTTAAAAAAATAATGTCGCTTGGTATGAGATATTTTATGCTTTAAAACTGGTTTAAAATATATTCAGTTTTGCATGTAAATAACATGCAAAACTGAATATATGAGTTCCGGTTACTTTATGAACGTTAAACACGCTTGTTTGAAAGTTGAATTTGCTTTTTGGAAACGTTAGATATCCAATAAAATTATTTAAAATCGATAAATAAAATAAAAATAAAATTATTGAAAATCGAAAAATATTGATTTTGACAAGTTTCAATAGTTTTCACAAAATTATATTACAAATTTCACGGTTTGAAATATATAAAGATTTACTGGCAAAAATAAGCTGGTTTCTCTACTTTTTAATCGTTAATACGTATCATTGAAAATTTAATTTTCTCTTTGGAAATATTACAAAGCCAATAAACGTATTGAAAATCTAAGTGGTGTCGATCGTCGAACATTGATTTTGACAAGTTTCAACAGTTTTCACAAGGTAATATTAGAAATTTTATGTTTTATGCAGGTTTAAAATATATTGCAGTTTACATGCAAATAAAAGCAGTTCCGGCTATTTATGAACGATAAACACGATTGAAAATTTAATTTTCTATATGGAAACATTAGAAAGCCAATAAAATTATTGAAAATCGATGTGGAATCGATGGAAAATATTGATTTTGACAAATTTCAAAAGTTTTCCCAAAATTATATTATAAATTTAATGATTTACAACGTTTTAAAAAATATTGGGATTTACTTGCAAAAGCAAGCTGTTTTAGCTACATTTCAAAAGTTAAACACGCTTGTTTAAAATTAGAAATTGCTGATTGGAATCAGTAGAAAGCCGATAAAATTATTTAAAATCGACATGGCATCGATCGAAAGACATAGATTTTAACATGTTTCAACACTTTTCACAAACTTACATTACAAGTTTTAAGTTTATTGAAGGTTTGAAAAATATTGACATTTAAGTGATAAAAAATCAAATTGATAATTAGAATAATTAAAAAGCCAATAAAATTAGTGAAAAAAATATGGTATCGATCGACATGAATAGATTTTAACATTGTGGCACCATGCATCCAGGCAGAAGGCAGAAAGGGAAAAGAAAGAAAAGAAAGCAGAAAGAAATGCGAGACGAATCATAGGTGATAAGCGAACACACACACGGCTAAGAGGAAATAAAAAAAAGGGTTATTTTGATAAGTGGCAAATGGCGAAAAAGTGTCATTACAATGACAATGAGATTTGAGGTGGGAAAGGAAGGATATCTAAGATATGAAAACAAACTATTGGTACGGAAGCATCTTATTATCAACACAGACCACTGGCCAGGGAAAAATTCAAGTGAAAATGTTATTTCGATAAGTGACGAAAAAAACAGGCGACTAAAAAAGACTTTGGACAGATATGAAAATTAAAAGGCCACCTACGGTAATCGTTGACCGATTTTCTAAGAAACTTGGCCTGCGCGAATGGAATTGTGTTATCAAAAATGTTCGCCAAAGAAAGTCCACTTGAAAACGTTAATTTTGATAATTGACAAAACACAGGTGTAAAAAAAGGCCTTAGTTAGATATGGAAAATTAAATCCCACACAAGCAGTCTCGCTAACTAAATTTTTTCGACAAAACAACTTTTGCCTGCGATAATAAATTTATGTTATCAGGAATATGTACCGAAGGAAAATGGGTGGGGATATGGATTTTTTTCTTTCTTCCTTGGAGACGTCAGACTGACTGAAAACTTGGGGATAATTCTTTTTGAGGCCATGTTAAGAATACCAACCATCTTGATAAATTAGCGATAAAATACCTGACCAACGCCACGTGTTGAAAAAAATGACCCCATTGTTCATATTTTCCGTTGGTGGCCAGAGAAATGATACGGCGATTGAAAGGAAGAAAAAGAAAAGCAAAAAATAATTTTTTTTTAGTTAACCAAGGTTTTTTTTTTCCGAAACAAAGCCGCTGATTGTTCACGCCCGACTAAGACATCATTGGTCAAGTGGTGATCACGTGACGCACGAAGGAGGAGGATGTCGACCAAGACCTCCCGAGACTGATCGTGACGCAGAAGAAGGCTGTCGACGCCCCATCCAGAGTATAAGTATGAAGCTGCTACGAAGAAGTGGGGAGGGCAGTTCACGCCCCTCAGAAGTATGGTGAGAAAGTGGGAGTGGAAAAAGTTCCCAAAAATGGAAAGAGTGGAAAATCCCTAACCAGAAATAAAAAGAGGTGGATATTTATTTAGAATTATCGAGGAACCCCCGGACGCCAACAGACCCACCCCGGTTTTGGTCGGCGTCAATAAAACCAAACCCCAACAGGCAGAAATCAGTTCGGGCCCTGGCGGCAGAGATGGCAGCAGAGATGAGTGTCCAGAAAGTTCGGGCCCTGGCGGCAGAGATGAGTGTCAGAGAGTTCGAGCTCCAGTTTCCAGAGTTGAAGTCGCCTCGAGATAGCTGACCAAGATTCACGCAAAATTTCGGACTCCTCTTCAACCCCAAGAACAATTATTTTGAAGAGCGACTTAGGACCAGACCACCGAAATAAGTTTTTTCGACTTTCGTCCAAAGACACACCGAAACACAAATTTCTTAGAGAACAAACAACTTGAAGCGTTAAAACTTGCCTAGCGGAAAACGACGTGTCACAATCCACAGAACGGGTCGGGGAGATAGATGCAGTCCTATGTATCGAACAACTAGACATAAAGTTTGTTACCTTTTTCTTTGATACTTTGAACTTTTTGAGTTTTCATTTTATTTTCTTTTATGCATATTTGTGTGTTATCACCCCGTTGAACTCAATTTGCATTACGGCCCCAACCACTGTTTGATCTCGTCTGTCTAAGATCAATTCACAACGTGGGTAGGCAGACTGGAGATCAATGCAGTTACCTTGGTAACTAGGCGTTGGAAGCGAGTTGGGAACGACGAGGCTGATATCAAATCTAACCAGATTCCCACCCGAATCACCAAAAGGTTAGAACGTCACATTTGGGTGCCGCGACCGATACCAAGCCAGTTGGTCGTCACAGGACGAGACAACACGACTGACGCGACAGTCGGACGTCACGTTTGGAGCAGCGACACCCGGACGGAGCAGCGAGGAGCGAACAGCTGGCGCCGCGGCGAAGACGTCACAAGTGGTGCTGTTTGAGGACGTCACAACTGGCGCCGTGGTAGATCAGGATAGAACGTCACAGTTGGCACTGCGACCGGGGGACGACGTCACATCTGGTGCCGTGACCATAGGATCGGACCCTGGAACGGCCACGTCACAACTGGTGCCGTGACCAGGATGAAACCCTGAGACAGCCACTGCCACAATTACTACCGTGACAGCAGGACAGGATCCTGGATCGACCGCTGTTGCTGAGAAATTTCGAATAGGACTCAAAACGACCCGGGACCGAGAGGAACGAGAACAGAATCGTCTGTAAGGTAGGACACTTTGTTTTATTTCCCAACCTCGATTGTTGCTGCGTAGATTGTCTTTCTCTTTAAATATGTCGGACTATGATTCAGATAGAGCAGTGGGGGATGAAGAGGGGGTTAAACAAGGTTGTCAGCTGACCTAATAAAAGGTTGTTGGGTGGACCGAGGGTCCCAGCATTTGACGGCAGTGGGAAGATTTCAAAAAACTGGCTGGCAATCCTGGAAAAGCCGAGTTATTTACGAACTTACAGACCACGAAACCCTGTATCTGGCATACGATGCCAAAAAAGGAAAGCGTCTGAATTTATGAAGGGGCTCTTGGATTTGAACCCCACTTGTCTTGGGAAGATTAAAGTGACTATTGACCAAAGGAATTCGCCGACGAGGGCATGGCTATATAGGCCATGAGGGCCCTCCTAAAAAAGCTGACACAGCTGCAGGACGAAACCCCTGGAGAATTGGGGGCCTGAGCGGGGAAGCTGTCATCATTGGCCTTCCCGGAGGTGGTTAGATACAATGCAGTCATGCAGGCTCAACTAGCAGACCTGTATGTGGAGGCGCTAAGTGACGAGCGTGTTCGTCACGACGTGCTGAAAAAGAGGGACCGCTGAGACTGTCGGCAGCAATAGAGCTGGCCAAGGAAAGCCAGGGCGTATGGGAAAAGGTGAAAAAGTGTGGAAGGAAACAGATACTAAGTCAAGAGGCCGGAAGAAGGGGGAAGGCGGAAGACCCCGCGTGGAATCGGAAGGTCAAATTAAGTAGATCAGCCTGAGGTGTGGAAAAGACCCCCAATAGAAGGCATGGTCAACCAGGCATGGGTTTTATAAGCCCACGCCGGGTAGATACAGGCTGGTCTGCTGGACTTGTGGGCATGAGGACCACAGGGCGGCGGAATGTCCGACGAAGTGGGGTTGCCCCCAGACTTCGAACAGGACAGGTGCACCAGGTGTGGAAAGAAAGGACACCTGGCCAAGTGGTGCGGGCTGAGAAAAGGTGCCCCACCGATATTAACAAAGAAGGCCGAGCCCAAGAGACAGGACCAGGAATTAAGAGCGGGGTGGGTTGAATTATAAAGGGAATGGCAAGAAAGAAAAAAGCTTGGACCAGTGGTCAGGGCGAACTGCTTGGGTAGAGGACAGGTCCCCCAGGAGTAAACAGGGAAGTTAGCCCAGTTGAAGAGAAAAAGAGCAAAATGTTGGACATGTGGTCAGGTGGGCCACTTTGCAGTGAACTGTCCGGCAAGAAGGTGTTGGTTTTGTGGGAGACCAGGGCACCTGAAGGAGGCTGTATCCTTAGAAACAGCCGCAGGGAGACTGGAAGAGGTCCGGCTGGGGGCCGCCCAGGTGCAGGGGCGCAGAAATCCACCTCGTGAGAATAATGAAGGTGATTTATTGCTACCGGCGCCTATGGCTGGGTTGACCCAAGGGTGGGAACCCAGGAAGAGGAAAGCTCAAGTGTTCTCTTCGCTGACGCAAAAGAAAGAGCTATCCTGTAGAGCAGAGATAGGGGGTAGGCGATGAGAAATCTCTGGTAGACACAGGAGCATCTGTGTCATTGATGAGAGGGAAGCATACAGGCAGGTGAAACGGAAAAGTAGGTTTTGGGAAGCGGACATAGAGGTCACGCAAGCAGATGGAGCCCCTGAAGATAAAAGGGATTGTGAGGCTCCCTGTGAGGATTGGGAAATTAACAAGCACCCAAAATTTAACGTAACCCCCGACCTGTGTGCAGGAGGCAATCTTGGGAGTAGATTGGCTCCGGGCTAGAAAAGGCCCAGATAGAGTTCAACCCCACTGTGTTGATAGTGAATGGCGAGAGAACGCCATTGGGATGCCCCCAGAAGAAAGAGATAACAATAGTGGTGGAGGAAGATGTAAAGCTACCCTCTAGGACGGCGGTGTCAGGAAAGGGTAGGTTAAGGTCAGGGAAGAAAATAGGAAAAGGACCCCTGCAGTTGGTCCCTGTAGAAGGAAGGGCCTAGAAGAGAACGAGGTAACTCTGTGTCAGACGGTGGTGGAGGCAGCTGAATTAGTGCCCATTATGATGGTGAACCATATATAAAAAAAGACTATAAAGGTTAGGAGAGGGGAAGAGATGGGAAAGCGCTTCCCCTACGGACTCTGAATCGGTGAGATAAAAAGGAACGAAGAAAACATAGAGCAAACAGAAGGAATAGTGGACGAAATATATTAGCACCGGATCAATTTAGAACCAGAGTGGGGGGTCTGTTGAGGGATAATCTAGATGTAGTAGCCCAGTCAGACAAGGAATTGGGCCAGACCCACACAGTCAAAATGAAAATCGACACCGGAGATCACACCCTGTGAAATTAAAACCCTACCGGACACCTATTCATAAAAAAGACCCCTTATAGAAAGAGGCAGTAGAAGAGATGTTGGAAGCTGGGATGATCGAAAGATCGATCTCCCCTTGGAACTTTCAATAGTAATAGTGGTAAGAAAGATGGCGGGCACCGTTTTTGTGTAGATTTTAGGAAAACTAAATTCTAAATCGAAGCCGTTGCCACTAATAGATGATATATTGGCATTATTAGGGAAGGCAAAGTACTTCTCTACGTTGGACTTGAGGTCCGGGTATTGGCAGGTAGCCCTTGATGAGGCTGACAAGAAGAAGGCCGCATTTGCGTGTCACCTAGGACTGTTTCAGTTCAGGGTGATGCCATTCGGTTTAGCTAATGCCCCGATAATCTTCCAACAGCTAATGTCAATAGTGTTAGGAGGATACGATATCTTTGCCATGGCATATTTGGACGATATCTTAATATTTTCGGAACAGTAGAACAACACTTTTTTCCATCTAAAACAAGTGTTGGGAAGGTTAAGAAAACACGGCTTAAAAATTAAAATTGTCGAAGTGTCAGTTTCTGAAGGAGGAGACTAGATATTTGGGCTTTGTCATAAACGGAATGGTATTAAACCCGACATGGATAATTGAAAGTCATAAGGGAAATGCCAGAACCTAAGACAGTGAGACAGGTAAGAGGTTTTATAGGAGCTAAGGTTACTACCGACGCTTCGTCCCGGCATTTTCGAGAATTGCCATACCACTAGTAGCCCTGACGAAGAAATACGCTAGGTTCAAGTGGACAGAGGACTGTCAACGGGCATTTGATACGCTAAAGGAACAGTTGAGAGCCGTCCCACTGCTGACGTACCCAGACCTCAGCAAGCCCATGGTACTATACACTGATGCCAGTGAGCAGTGTGTAGGAGCAGTTCTTACCAACCGTGTCCCGATAAAGAAGGACCAGTGCCAGGCATACCAGAGGAAGTACCGATATACTTCCTCTCTCATAAACTCTCAGAGACACAACAGAGATGGCCAGTAATAGAAAGAGAATCATATGCCATCATTTATGCTCTCCAAAAACTGGACTACTATTTGAATGGTGCGGTCTTTACCATAAAAACAGACCACAAACCTCTGCAGTACCTATTGCAGGCAGAATGGACAAATAATAAGAAAATTCAACAGTGGGCTTTTAAGTTAAGTGGCTACCACTGTAAGATAAGTATTTGGCAGGAAAAGAAAAAAACGCGCAGATTTACTCTCAAGAATACCTAAAACAACTGGAAGAAAGATCTGTAAAAGTAGAGCAGGGAGTAGATGATAAAGCCTATAGAATAGGAGTAATTAACATTAATAAGCTAAAAGAATGCCCTATGTTAGAATCGGACGAAGAAGGGGACGCACAGATAATAACCGATCACTACTGGACAGAAGGAATTGAGAAGGAGCAGGAAGACAGTGAAATAGCTGCTATGAGAGAAAAGGTGAAGGCAGGAGAGACCACCAAGTATGCCATAATAGAGGAAAGGCTGTATTATCTCTCAGGCAGGGATGAAGAAGTCGAGCCCAAGTTGTATGTGCCCAAAAGTTTAAGACCAGAGATATTGGAACAGTGCCACGAGAGAATAAATTTGTGTAAACATTATAAAGTCAATGAAATCATAGATAAACGATATATAATCGATCAAAACATATTGATTTTAACTAGTTTCTAAAGTTTTGACACAGTTACATTAAAAATTTTAAGTTTTACAAAGTTTTTAAATACATAGTGATTTACGTGCAAAAGCAAGCTGTTTGAGCTACTTTTTCAAAGTTTTCAAGGCTTACTTCAAAATTTAAATAACTTTGTGGAAACATTATAAAGTCAATGAAATTATAGATAAACGATATATAATCGATCAAAACATATTAATTCTAACTAGTTTCTAAAGTTTTGACACAGTTACATTAAAAATTTTAAGTTTTACAAAGGTTTAAAATACATCGTCATTTACGTGCAAGCTGTTTGATCTACTTTTTCAACGTTTTCAAGGCTTACTTCAAAATTTAAATTACTTTCTTTAAACATTATAAAGTCAATGAAATTATAGATAAACGATATATAATCGATGAAAACATATTGATTTAAACTAGTTTCTAAAGTTTTGACACAGTTACATTAAAAATTTTAAGTTTTACAAAGTTTTTAAATACATAGTGATTTAC
Source organism: Acanthosepion pharaonis (assembly GCA_903632075.3). NCBI lineage: Eukaryota > Metazoa > Mollusca > Cephalopoda > Sepiida > Sepiidae > Acanthosepion > Acanthosepion pharaonis. The sequence continues at coordinate 59,784 of CAHIKZ030003734.1, forward strand.
GTGCAAAAGCAAGCTGTTTGACCTACTACTTCAACGTTTTCAAGGCTTACAGCAAAAGTTAAATAACTTTGTGGAAACGTTATAAATCAATGAAATTATAGATAAACGATATATAATCGATCAAAACATATTAATTTTAACTAGTTTCTAAAGTTTTGACACAGTTACATTAAAAATTTTACGTTTTACAAAGTTTTAAAATACATAGTGATTTACGTGCAAAAGCAAGCTGTTAGAGCTACTTTTTCAACGTTTTCAAGGCTTACATCAAAAGTTAAATAACTTTGTGGAAACATTATAAAGTCAATGAAATTATAGATAAACGATATATAATCGATCAAAACATATTGATTTTAACTAGTTTCTAAAGTTTTGACACAGTTACATTAAAAATTTTAAGTTTTACAAAGGTTTAAAATACATAGTGATTTACGCGCAAAAGCAAGCTGTTTGAGCTACTTTTTCAACGTTTTCAAGGCTTACATCAAAAGATAAATAACTTTGTGGAAACGTTATAAAGTCAATGAAATTATAGATAAACGATATATAATCGACGAAAACATTTATTTTAACTAGTTTCTAAGGTTTTGACACAGTTACATTAAAAATTTTATGTTTTACAAAGGTTTACAATACATAGTGATTTACGTGCAAAAAGCAAGTTTGGACCGGTGTTTAAATAACTTTGTGAAAACATTATAAATTCAATGAAATTATAGATAAACGGTATACTATTGATTTTAACTAGTTTCTAAAGTTTGACACAGGTACATTACAAATTTTTATGTTTTAAAAGGTTTATTGATTTACGAGCTGTTTTTGGTTAAAGTAGATAAACGGTATGTAATCAGTTATTGATTTAACTAGTTTCTAAAGTTTTGACATTTAGGTACATTACAAATTTTATGTTTTTACAAAGGTTTCCGTAATGATTTTGCAAAAGCAAGCTGTTTGGATTTAGTTTTTCAACGTTTTCAACGCTTACTTCAAGATTTAAATTGAAAACATTATAAAGTCTAGATAAATTGTAATCGATCAAAACATTAGTTTCTAAAGTTTTGATACAGGTACATTACAAATTTTTGTTTTACAAAGGTTTTTAGTGATTTACGCAAAAAGCAAGCTGTTTGGACTAGTTTTTCAACGTTTTCAACGGGGTTTACTTCATAAAATTTTACTTTGTTAAAATCATTGAAATTATTTAGTAATCGATCAAAACATATTGATTTCACTAGTTTCTAAAAGTTTTTCCACTGGTACATTAAAATTTTATGTTTTACAAGGTTTACAATACATAGTGATTTACGTGCAAAGCAAGCTGTTTGGACTAGTTTTTCAACGTTTTTTACTTCAAAATTTAAATAACTTTTGAAAACATTTTGTCAATTTAAACGATATGTTTTCAAAACATATTGATTTCAACTAGTTTCCTTTTATGTTTTACAAGGTTTACAATACATAGTGATTTCTATGCAAAACTTTTTGACTAGTTTTTTTTTTTTTCAAAATTTAAATAACTTTGTGAAAACATTATAAAGTTTGATTTGTAATCGATCAAAACATATTGATTTTTTTCGTATACATTTCTTTACAAAGGTTTTACAATACATAGTGATTTACGTGCAAAAGCAAGCTGTTTGGACTAGTTTTCAACGTTTTCAACGGCTTACTTCAAAATTTAATAACTTTTTGAAAACATTATAAAGTCATTGAAATTATTCGGTATGTAATCGATCTTTTATTTTTTTGTACATTCAAATTTTATGTTTTCAAAGGTTTACAATCATAGTGATTTTTGCAAAAAGCAAGGTGTTTGGACTAGTTTTTCAACGTTTTATTACTTCAAAATTTAAATAACTTTTGAAAACATTATAAAGTCATTGAAATTATAGATAAACGGGTATGTAATCGATCAAAACATATTTTTTCTAGTTTCTAAAGTTTTGACACAGATCTTAAATTTTTATGTTTTAAAGGTTTTTTGATTTTACGTGCAAAAGCAATTTGTTTGGACTAGTTTTTCAACGTTTTCTTTCCGTAAAGTCAATGAAATTATAGATAAACGATATGTAATAGATGAAAACATATTGATTTCTAGTTTTAAGTTTTTTACATTACAAATTTTTTTCGTTTTTTATTTCGTTTTATTTTGTCGGACTGTCTTGAATTTTTTGTCATATCATTTTGTTAATTTGTTTGTTAATTTTTTAAGTTCTGTTGTAAATTCCTGCTTTAATTTTCTCGTTTGTAACCCGTTAATTTTCTGTTTGTACCGTTCATTGTCCTTTTTACGTATTCGTTTTTTACCCCCCTTTTTTTTTGCTTGCTTGTAATATTTGAGTTTGCTTTATTAATTATACATTTTCGTTTCCTTTTTTTTTTTTCTGTTTGTCGGACTGACTAGAAATTTCTAGTAGTCGTTTTGTTAATTGTTTGTTTATTTTTTTTAATTTGTCCTTTCCTCGTTCGTGTATTTTCTTTGTCTGTAATTTGTAGTTGTTTTTTTTTTTACCGTTCATTTGCCTTTTACACATGTTCGTTTTTTTTTACCCCCTTTTCTTTTATATTATTCTCTTTTTTTATAATTATATTTTTTACGAAAAAAAAAAAAATAATATGGGTAAAAAAAATGTAAGGAAAAATTTATTTGGAAAAAAAAAAAAAAATGAACCTCCTGACAAATCGTCCGGATATTCAGATACGGATACAGAAGATCCCCAAAAATGTTTGAGTCCTTCTCAAGATGAAAAGCTTAAACGTAGTCCTGAAAAGAAGTATGGTGGCTGAAATGGTGAAATCTCTCCAACAAACTCCTCTTTAGAAAAGGAAGGTGTGGTGGCGGATAATCCCACCAAAGAAAATATTTTGCAAGAAGTTATGGTGGTCGAAAGTGGCCAAAATACGGAAACCAAGAAAGTTGCACACAGACAAATGTATAGCAGCCAAGTTGGTGAAAATTTGAAAGCATTAAAGTGTCACATGACAAAAGTGTAGTTGAACAAGATGTGAAAAATTCAGGAAACCAAAATTGTAGCAGAAAAAGTCAAACCAAAGAAGGCATGAATATGGTGACTACGAATAATGACCCGTCGCCGGAGAGACGCCCTCATGTTGGAAGTCCCCGCCTAAATGCAAGATCAACATGACGGAGTTCTGGGAGAAGCCAAGAGCTACGCACATCTGGTGACAGCAGATGGGCTCTTGTCCAATCCCGTGGAGCTAAAGAAAGTTGAGAAAAGAATTGTGTCAGTCTTTGTGGTGGACAAGCGTACGCGCAAGATTTGTCGCTCCACTAAAAGACACTGTTATAAAAACCTTGAATTCGCTGGGCATCAAACCTCAACGAGTCATAAAGGAAAGGCTATTGCCTGTGGGACGTACTGTTACCCACGCCCTGCCGATTGTGAGGATGCTGCGACAGGGACCTCATAACGAAAGACCTAATTTTACGAACGGAATACGATTGCAGGCGTAGGACCAATGTATCAGTATTTGAGGTTCCTTGTCATATTGTCAGGGGAGCATTTGGCGCGTATCTGTCTCAGTTTGGTCAGATACTCAATGCTTCCTCAGACGATCTGACCGGGGATGGAGCTTCGAGTTGATGATCAGTCAAAAAACCCTTCTCCATCCCCAACTGTCTGGATTTAGAGGCCAGAAGATGCCAATTATAGTAACAGGTCGTAAACCGGCATGCTGGAAGTGTGGAAAGATTGGTCCTTTCCTCTTCCTGCACAGAGATGAAAGGCCTCTGATGTTCTGTTGCCCAACCAAATCCCCTTTAGTCGAGTCTGTTAAATCCGTCTCGCCTGTGGTGGGCATACCTGCGACCAGGACCGGTGTGGAAAATCCCCCGGTTGGGTCTAAATCTCTGCCCCCATTCCCCGAAAAGCCTTTGTCCGCCGCTAAAGGGGGAAAGGGGAATGGCAGGTCGTAAGTAAGGCTAAAAGGAAGGCCAGACAGCGGGACCTCGTCCTACAACAGCAAAAAGACACACAGCCCCTCCCTCTACCAGCGCAAAAAGGGCGACTCTCCGGTCTCATCTTCAAAAAACTACGCCAGGACATGCTCAAATATGAGCCGTCTTTTGAAAAAAAAAAAAATTAATCAACTGAAAGAAGAACTAAAAACTAAGGAACAAGGAGGAAAAAAACAGGATTCTCTGTTTCGGCACCGTCTTCCCCTGTGCCAAATAAACAACCTCTGGCCTCTCCTTCAAAAGTCCAAATTACAAGCACATAAGACCAAAGAAGACATCTAAATCTTCATCTCCCATCCCTTCCCCCAAAGAAACGTAATCAATTCCCCCCTTAAAACTGAAAATCCCAAAAAGACAACGCAGCCCATCGACAGATTCTCCGGAAGAAATAGTTGAAAAGAAAAT
>CAHIKZ030003735.1:0-66398 GCA_903632075.3 Acanthosepion pharaonis
TGTTCTATCAAGACTAGGTTATTAACCATTACACCGCTTCGAGGTGGATATCAGTGTAGTGATATACCAAGCGTAGCTTAGGCATGTGAGGGAACTCACTATTCAGTAATTGTTCTATCAAGAAACCATTACACCACTTCGAGGTGGCATCCAGTGAGGGCATCCAGGAGGAACGAACTCACTATTCAGTTGTAATTGTTCTATCAAGACTAGGTTATTAACCATTACACCGCTTCGAGGTGGATATCAGTGTAGTGATATACCAAGCGTAGCTTAGATGTGGCACAAGGCCGAAAGCAGAGGGCATCCAGTGAGGAACGAACTCACTATTCAGTTGTAATTGTTCTATCAAGACTAGGTTATTAACCATTACACCGCTTCGAGGTGGATATCAGTGTAGTGATATACCAATTGTTCTATCAAGACTAGGCTTAGATGTGTAGTGCACAAGGCCGAAAGCAGAGGGCATCCAGTGAGGAACGAACTCACTATTCAGTTGTAATTGTTCTATCAAGACTAGGTTATTAACCATTACACCCCTTCGAGGTGGATATCAGTGTAGTGATATACCAAGCGTAGCTTAGATGTGGCGAAATCACTATTCAGTTGTAAGGCCGAAAGCAGAGGGCATCCAGTGAGGAACAAGGTGAGGAACGAACTCACTATTCAGTTGTAATTGTTCTATCAAGACTAGGTTACTAACCATTACACCACTTCGAGGTGGATATCAGTGTAGTGATATACCAAGCGTAGCTTAGATGTGGCGCAAGGCCGAAAGCAGAGGGCATCCAGTGAGGAACGAACTCACTATTCAGTTGTAATTGTTCTATCAAGACTAGGTTATTAACCATTACACCGCTTCGAGGTGGATATCAGTGTAGTGATATACCAAGCGTAGCTTAGATGTGGCACAAGGCCGAAAGCAGAGGGCATCCAGTGAGGAACGAACTCACTATTCAGTTGTAATTGTTCTATCAAGACTAGGTTATTAACCATTACACCGCTTCGAGGTGGATATCAGTGTAGTGATATACCAAGCGTAGCTTAGATGTGGCACAAGGCCGAAAGCAGAGGGCATCCAGTGAGGAACGAACTCACTATTCAGTTGTAATTGTTCTATCAAGACTAGGTTACTAACCATTACACCGCTTCGAGGTGGATATCAGTGTAGTGATATACCAAGCGTAGCTTAGATGTGGCGCAAGGCCGAAAGCAGAGGGCATCCAGTGAGGAACGAACTCACTATTCAGTCGTAATGGTTCTAGCAAGACACGCTTGCTAACTATTACACCGTTTTGAGGTGGATATGAGTATATAGCGGATATTAGCATTGTTTAGTCTAATGTAGTCGCCATCTCGTTGTTTTAAGTTCAAACGCTAGGTCATTGAATGAAACGACTTCGAGGTGGATAACGAATAAGAAACGGGGTTAAAGGAACAAATAACAGCAATCCCTAAATCACTATTCAGTTTTGTTCTATCAGACTAGGTTATTAACCATTACAGAAATCGGAATATGGCCAGATGTTCACAAACCTCCGGCCCAGGGGGCTATGATCAAAGTGTCGTCAAGACTGGGTTTGTAAGCTTACAAGTCGGTGGATGTCGAACTCTCTGCATTGTAACAAGGCCGAAAGCAGGGGGCATCCAGTGAGGACGAACTTTTGCCGAAGGGCAAGGTTTTCGTTCACCGCTTCGGGGGATAGTGTAGTGATATACAGGGCCTGAATCCGTCTAGGCGGGTTCAAAACGGCTATATTTTTATGGGTGGATGGATAAATACAGGAATCAAGAGATTCTATAACCAGAGACTCTGCCCGACTGGTGACTAAAATCAACACATTCTCCAGGAACGGTCTTACCAGAAATATAAAAAAGGCTACATGTAAATATCAGGTGACTTACACTTTCTTGTTTCAATACATTTTGTTGTTATGAAGTACATTTTGTGTTGCATTATTATTCCATGCATTTGACGTCAGTTTCAACATAAGGCGGAAATTCTTATGGTTTTGTTAAATGAAACGGGGTAAAAATCGTTTGTTAGATACTGGTGATATGTTAACTCTATATGATGACAGTTTACCTGAACCTTCATCTGATGCGAAGTTTTATCTATCTATCTATCTATTTATCTATCTGTGGATATTTTCTGGACAGAACGATTACAAAAAATGTTCGTCTACGAATCAGTTGAGTTTGGGTTGGTGAATATAACATCAAAAACTACGTGACAAATTTTATTTGTATTAATCCTGTCTATTTAGATATATCGAAATTTAATAGACAGTTCTACAATGGGATAAACCCTGCATTCTACAATCATTCATGCTTCTCCTATATTCAATTTTAATCACCTATATTGTATAATTTTTTCTATAAACACAGCCAATTTAAAGCCATATTTATATTCCTCCTCTACCAATCAGGTGATATTTTCTTTTCATTGATGGATAATTAATACAAAACAGTTATATCAAAGAATTTTAATATGTCCTCCTTGGTATAAAATATTTCTGTGGTTCGATGTTTTTCATTCCTTTTCCTTTCAGCCATTCCGTTTCGTCAGTGAAATAAATTAGAGGTTTTAGTATTATCATGGATATAATAATCGATTTCATAAGAGAAACAATAAAATAGAGAATCAAGCTTTTTCGAAAGATCTCGCCCATTTCCTGAATAAATAATTGTCTTCTTATTTAAACTAAAAAAGTTATTTTGTTTTGTCGTTCATTTCAGAATTCTTTATATCATCGCATCTACCTTATCTTTTTCTTTCTTTTTTTATATATATATATATATATCCATTTATATATATATATATATATATAAATATATCTGAATTATTTGTTTATTTTGTGTGTGTTTTTTTATTGTTTCCTTGTGTTTGATTGTATAATGTAAGATAAACTTTTTTTATATACAATTAGGATCATCAACCCACGTTTTTTTATCGAGTATTCAAATAGAAATTATTTATGGATAGAAAGTGTTTTTCAGATTACAAATATAAATGTTAGATGCTTGTTTGAATTTAATCGTCCATCATTGTCCCCTAAATTTCGATTTCAATGCGGATAGATTCAGTAGTATCAAAATCACAAATTTTCATCCTGGCAAGCTTTTCAAAATTTCTCCGGCGCCTTTCTATCCCTTTTTTCCGTTAAAATGTTCGGATTGCTGTTATGTTCGATATTTTTTTCCTCTGATGACGACGAGACAGAAAACAAAATATATTAAGATAGTTACTTTTTAAATGAGTTTGGTTTCTTCTGTCATTCTTTAAATGAGACCTTTAGTTGAATCCATGGAAAAACTTTTGTCAATAAATTAATAACTTTATCAGCAAAAGTTTAGGTTATAGGGCAGAAAATAAACATAATGACCCTAATCCTCATAAATACTTTTGAACTCTAACAAGCCTGGAAAGTTAAGACTGGGTAACCACACCAGTTATTTATTTTCAGTCTGATCTGGCTCTTATTAAATTTTGTTTATATTAGGAAAAGTTGTTACTTTCAATTCCAACCTCCATTTTGGTTATTCATTTTACAGTAACCCTTTTAGCAATGGAGACATATAAATGTATTTTACATATAGGTCTGGGTTAAAGACCAATTGCATTGTTAACAAGGTAGGTGTAAAAATAGGTTATTTATCATTTTTTTAGATGAAAAATCAGGGTCTCTATGAATGGATTAATGCCGGAATTTAAATATTTTATACACGATTTTATTCCATTTTTGGAAATAATAATTTTTGTTTTAGGTTTGTTACGACTTCTTAGTTAATCAATCAATATGTTGGGAGAGTTAATTTGGATTCTATTCTTTTCAAAGAATTTTAGGATACGTATTGGATATAAGGACCCAACTGGAATTAGAACACGGCTCTAAATTTTAGCAATTTGGTTTTTATTTATTAATTAAATACCCGGAAATCCAAGTTTAAATAACCTGTTCTTCTCAAGCGGTTTCTTTTCAATTTGACTTGATTTTGTATTTGTTCAACTTTCTCATATTTAAATAATTTAAAACTTTTTATAACCCTAATATAAATTTTGTTAATCCTGCAAATATATAATAAAAATTAATAGAAGATGACATTTTTCTATGCTAAATTCATTTTAAAGCTTGCATATCTTAATTCACAATTTCTTTTCCTATATAGTTGATAATGAATCGTTAGCCGAGTTCAAATCAAGATATTCAACTATTTTCAAACCGTTGGGTACCACAATGATGTTACTTCCTTTTTTCTAAGCCCCAGACCCGGGTTTTTTTTTTTTCTGATTGGATCAGTTTTTCTACTGGTGCTGTTTTTCAATGACAATCTTCGTTGAAACACTTTTGCCTCGGGAGTCATGTATCAAAATAGTTATTTGCATACTGCAAACATGTATGATACAAAGGTCAAAATATTTTGGACTTACAAAGATTGGAAAAATAAGTTTAAGAATGAAAGACCTTTCTTTTCCGTCTGTGTGAAATAATGAATATATATATATATATATATATATATATATATATATAATTATAGTATCTTTATATATATATATATATTGTAATCAAGATGTCTTTAATGGATATGTCAGCGATCGCGGAAAAATTTTTCTAATTTTGACAAGAATTTACTCGATGTGCCAATCTATTTGAATGATGTGAGGTGTAACACTAAAGACAGGACAACATGGCTTTTTTTATTTTTGAGCATGTTGCAGTTTGAGCCTTTCAAAATTTCTGCTCAGGCGACATCAAATGACCAACAGATTCTAAATTTGGTTTTTTAGGCCTTTTTCTTGGAACGTAACTTCTTTCGGTCAAAAACCCAATTTATTTCCCAAATGGTAAAAAACAAAACCTAAACCCTTTAAAATACGATTTCTGAAACGAAAATAATATTCGTACCAAATTCATTGAATTTATCTAAAATCTATTTCACTTTTTGAGTCAGTAAATAATTATATATCAACATATATATAACTCGTCAATCTATTCTAAATTAACGTCGATTAAATTTTGTTTCCTCTATTTAGAAGAAAAATCCCATATGCATGGCCTGGGGTTTATGTCCCCATTCATCTTTCATAATGCAGAATTTGGACTATCAGACTTTTTTATATATATGAACCAATCTCTCCTCAATTCAGTAAGCGGATCCGTTTTTTTCTCTACCGTTTTCCCTCCTCTAAAAACTGTTAAATATACTTAATTGCATTTAATTAATATTTAAAGCCATCTTATATACATCCGTTTGCAAACATATTCGTGTTATTGACTTCAACGTAATTATGTTTTTATATATAGAAAGACATTAAATCCACTCTGTAAAGTTGGTAGCAAATAAACTCTTACATTTTCAAAACGTAAATTAAATTATTCTAAAATATAACTTTCCTATTTCGGGGTAAAATAATCTATTCTAAATCTCTAAATTTTCCTGATTCTTGTCGCGTTAAGGTCTGCCTAAAAACTGTGAAACATGATGCCTTTTAACATCTGCTTCCATAATAACAATAATTGTCATCTACTATTTCAATATGTTTAGTATCAACGGGAGGCAAAATGATTTATGAAATTAACTGAATTTGCAACGTCCCTAATCATTTGGAATTAAATTGTCGTCTGGGGCATCCAAAATGATTAAAAACAATTGAAAAATTTAATTGTTGAAATAATATATAATTAAAAATTCTCATCTTATTGGTTCTCAAATATTGCTTTTTAATTATTATTACTAAAACATTAGAGAATTATTCCGTCTATGTCGGAGACATATGATTAGATTTAACTGAAAAAAACATTTAAATAAAACAAGCGTGTTTTCAAAGAGCAAAAAAATATTTTAATTAATGAAACTAGCTGTATCAATTGCATTTTTAATTTTTTATTAAAAATCATAAGGAGGCTTTCTGTGATGACTGTCTGAACGAAGCAAAAATTCAATCCCTAATCTGAAATCAAATCAATTGAGTATCCTTAACATCCTCCTATATGGCCTGAAGGATAGAAAAAAACAACAACGAAACTCAATAATGACTCAGTTCGAAAAATTTTTGAGTTTCTTTTAAGAACTGAAGGATATACTGAAGACAAATGGACGAAAATCGATAGTATGGCAGACATGGACATCTAATACACATAGATATATATACATGAAGTATATATTGATACAATCCTAAAGAACTGTTAGATTGATGATCCGAATTTCTCTTAGTATTTTTATTTAAAAAAAAAAAAAAAAACAGTGCTCGATACATAAGTAGTCCTCGGTCGTTTTCTTTAAAAATGATTCCATGCGACACATAAATTACCTATATTTCGAAACTGGTCATCAGTCTTAAACTCTTAATTTCAAAATTCTTCTAAGGATTTAATCAATGTTATTGTGAGACCGTAACATACATACAAAATGGACTTCCAGGACTATATAAAATATGGTTAACACTTAGAGAGAAGTATAAAGAAGATGAGAGAGAGAGAACTGAAAATTCTAAAACTCTTAGTATAACGGCGACGACTCGAACTATTGACACTTACATATAGTAAGTTTGGCAAGTTTACTTTCAACTTTTGTAACCGTTTTACCTACAACATGGACTCTTCTAGGACTATATAATCCGTGTTCCGTGTTTAACACTTCCGTGGTCCCAACTTTGGGTCCACATCAGTGGCGACGGAGATTTGAGAAACTGAGTACGCCGAAACCTCAATATCACCAGTCCCACATCTGTGTCGACGAAGAATTCGAGAAACGCATTCACGTCGAAAACCTCAATACCTTACCAGTCCCACATCAGTGGCGACAGAAAGATTCGAGAATTTCGTTCTCACCATATCAATACTCGGAAAATACACAGAAACTCCACGCGTTCCCACAGCAGTGTTGAACGAGAAATTATTGGTATTACTACATCAGCGATTTAAACGCAACTCTCAGCGTCTACATATAAAAAAATATATTCCGATACCAAACATCAGTGACGAACTAGCGATTCGACATCTACGGAATATTAAAGTCTATCCAAATAACATAACGAGAACGATTTCTTACACACCCACACAAAAAAAAAAAACAGTTTGTTCATAAAACAAACTGACAACAGAAGAGCCGAAGTACTACTTACGATTCAAGTTTTCGAAAAAAACTATGTAATTTTTTTTTATGTAACTGAATCTCGTGCATAAAATTATTCTTCCCTCAAATTCACTGAGGCGAGTTTTCTCCTTTTTTTGTACCTCTATAAAAAAATACATAAGTGTGGTGAAAATTTATACAATTACGTTAAAATTAACGGAACCACGGAATCTCAAAAAAGCTAAACACATAATTAGTTTAGTTTAACTAATTGTCTGTCCATATTTTTTTTTTGTAAAAAAAAAAAAAAAAAATCTATCAAGATTTTTTTGTGTACCTCCCCTTGGTACACGGGTTTCAAAGCAACAAAAAATCGCTGTCATTTTTGTTTGTCTAAATATGGAAGATTTTCAAAAAGTAATCGTCCAAATGCTAAAAGTACATTTGGATCAGCAACAAAAATCAGAAGAAAGACAACAACAACTATTTTTGGAATTACATAAACAACAAATGGAATTCCAACAAATTACGCTTCAGAATGCTGAACTACAACAGAAACAACTTAAAGAATTACTCGTAAATGCATTAAAAGGCTCAAACTCTGAAAAAGATACAATATTCTCCCAGAGTACAATCTACAATTCAATGGAAACCTTTGAATACGTACCAGAGAACGACAAAACGTTCGAGGCTTTTTACAGGCGCTACGAAGATATTTTCAACGTAGACTGTGAACAATGGCCCAGTAAAAAAAAGGTACGTCTACTATTGAGAAAACTGGGAACTACAGAACATAGTAGGTTCGTAGACTTCATACTACCCAAGAAAACCACTGACTTGGATTTTTCAGAGACTATTAAGCTCCTATCGGAACTATTCGGGCCTAACACAACCTTGTTCCACAAACGTTGGAAATGCCTGAACACAGTCAAAGACAACCAGCAAGATTTTCTAACGTTTGCAGCATCGGTAAACAAGCTCTGTAATGATTTTAAACTAGCCGAACTGACTGCCGATGATTTCAAGTGCTTAATTTTCGCACAAGGTCTAGTATCAGCAGAAGACGCCGAAGTCAGACGACGGGTACTGACCAAGCTTGAGAACGAACAAGGATTGACTCTGCAAAAACTGGCAGAGGACTGTCAAAGAGTAATATCTGTAAAGTGTGACTCAAACACTATCGAGGAATCAGGTGTGGCTCAGATTAATAAAATCAGAAGCAAGTCTACCTCCTATTCCGCTCAAAAAGACAAAAGGCAAATCTCATGTCCTAAATTCTGCAGTAACCAAAACCCAAGTAGGTTACAGAAACCGCCCGGACCATGTTACCATTGTGGTAAATGGCATTGGATGAAATTCTGTCCAGTTAAGAAAAAAAATATTGCAAAAATTGCAATAAAAATGGGCATACTTTAACTCGGTGCTGGTACGCCAACAGAACGAGAAAACCCAAAAATAAAATTAGGCAAGCTCAATCTGACAATATAGTCAATAGGAATTTAAGGAAATATGTAACTGGATATTTTCAATAATTCCATTAAATTCCAGCTTGAATCGGGTTCCGATTTTTAAATCATTAACTGTCGTACTTGGCGAAAATTAAACAAGCCGACCTTATTAAAAACGGAGAAAACAGCAAAATCCGTAACTGGCGAAAAGATTAACATTTTAGGCGAGGTAATACTTACAGTAACACTAAATGGAGTTATCAAAAAGCTCAAAGCCTACGTATTGAAAAACTTCAGATAACTTATTTGGAACAGATTGGATAGAAAAATTCAATCTTTGGGATTGCCCAATGAGTACATTTTGTCGCAAGATACAAAGTACAACGTCCAATTTGGTAAATCTCAAAAAGGAACTCAAACAACAATTTCCCCAGGTTTTTTTCTGGCGGCCTTGGGAAATGTACTAAAATGAAAGCTAAGTTCAAGGTGAAGGACGGTGCACAACCGGTATTCAAAAAGAAACGGAATGTCCCTTTCGCTGCTCTAGAGCAAATCAACAAAGAGTTAGATAGACTCGAACAAGCAGGTATTCTGTCAAAAACAGATTTCAGCGAGTGGGCAGCACCTACGGTCTACGTAAAAAAGAAGTCCAATCAAATACGAGTATGCGCAGATTTTTCCACAGGGTTAAACGATGCCTTGCAAGATCACCACTATCCTCTCCCAAGCCCTGAAGAAATTTTCAATAAACTCAATGGTGGAAAATTTTTTCTAAAATCGACCTCTCGGACGCATACCTTCAGATAGAGGTGGAAGAAGAAAGTTCCAAATTGCTCTGCATAAACACCCATAGAGGGTTGTACAAATGCAACAGACTGGCTTTTGGAGTAAAGGTTGCGCCTGCAATTTTCCAGCAGGTCATGGACGCCATGCTGGGCGACCTTGACTACGCAACAGCCTATTTGGATGATATACTGGTTACTAGTAAAACTACGGCAGAGCACCGGAACCATATAATAAACGTATTCGAAAAGATACAAGAATACGGATTTAAGGTTAAGGAGGCAAAAAGTGTGACTTTTTCTTACCAGAGATTAAATACTTAGGTCACATCATAAATAAAGACGGTCGTCGGCCGGATCCAGAAAAGCCAACGCGATCAGAAACATGCCGGCCCCAGATAACGTTCAAGCGTTACAAAGCTTCCTCGGCCTAGCTAACTTTTTTACCAAGGGTTCATTAAGAACATGCAAAATTTGAGAGGGCCTCTCAACCAACTTTAAAAAAGGACAAACCATGGTCATGGACCCCGGAATGCCAAGACGCATTCGAGAAGATCAAGAAAACTCTTACTTCGGACCTCTCCCTCACCCATTACGACCCTAGTCTCGACATCATAGTCGCAAGTGATGCAAGCTCGTACGGCATTGGTGCTTGCATTCTACATAAACTGCCAGATGGTTCGCGAAAAGCTGTGGCTCACGCATCAAGATCTCTACTTCCAGCTGAGAAACAATATTCCCAAATAGAGACAAAAGAGGCTCTAGGGATAATATTCGCTGTGACAAAGTTTCACAGATACCTACATGGTAGACGGTTCATACTGCAGACGGACCATAAACCTCTAATTACAAATTTTGGTTCTAAAAAAGGTCTGCCAGTCTATACTGTAAATAGACTACTTCGTTGGGGAACGATTCTCTTAAACTACAATCTCAAGATAGAGTTCCTAACATCCAAAAATATTTGCCATGCAGACAGTTTATCGCGACTCATTCAAAAAAAAATACAGAAGTCTTTGAAGACTCCATCATTGCTACTCTAAGACAAATTGTGAAATCAAAAACATGATCGCGAGTACCATAAGAGAGCTCCCAGTTACTTTGGCCGACACAAAAAGGGAGTCTCGAGAGGATGAATTCATTCAATCCATAAAAAGCAAAATTCGCAATAAAGACCCCAATGTGCCTGAAGTTTTCCCTCTGCGATGATGTCCTACTATACAATGACCGCGTAGTGATTCCAAACAGCCTACAAAGAAAAATCCTCAGGGATTTTCACATGGGACATCCGGGGAAGAACCGTACGAAAAAGCCTCATGCGCTGCTATGTTTATTGGCCAAACATGGACAAGGACATAGCAGACATGATAGAATCATGCAAAGGATGCGCGCTTGCAGCAAAAGCTCCAACCACGACGTGCAAACCATGGCCAAACACAGACCATCTATGGCAACGATTCATGTCGATTTTGCAGGGCCTATAGACAACATGTACTACCTCATTGTTGTGGATAGCCACTCAAAATGGCCTGAGGTCCTACAATGCAAAAAAAGACCAACCACAAACTGCACGATCGGATTTCTACACGAGCTATTCGCGCGTTTTGGCGTAGTAGATTGTGTAGTTACAGATAATGGCACTCAATTCACATCAAGTGAATTTAGAGACTTCTGCAAGTCATATCAGGTGGACCACATTACAACGCCTCAGTACCACCCTAGGTCGAATGGCCAGGCCGAAAGGTTCGTGGACACTCTAAAAAAGTTTGGGAAAAAAAAGGCACTAGGCACACCGACAGATAGAGCATTGCAACAGTTTCTGCAGGTGTATCGGATAACCCCTAATCCGAACACGCCTATGGGAAGCTCGCCTGCAGAAACAATGTTCGCAAGGAAAATCAAGTCTGTCTTCGACAAACTTATTCCACGGCAAGCAAAGTTAAAAAGAAAACCGTATCGCCTCATAAGAAATATTTCAATCCTGGCGATAAAGTCTTTTTCAAGGCTTACAAAAACAACATAACATTCTGGGAAGTAGGCACATAAAAACAAAGAATTGGCGAACTGGTCTATATTGTCCAAGGACCGAAAAAAACACTCACAAACGCCATTGGAACCAGCTCAGAAAATGCCGTTTGAAGGAATCGGAGGAATCACTACAAAATAGCTGTGAAGAGCCGATCGACGTAATTTTCGATCACTTCGATCTCGACACGCCCCAAGTCTCTCCTGAAGTGCGACGCTCAGGAAGGAAAAGGAAATTTACTCAAACCGCTCGACGTAAATCCCAAGAGAAAAAAGTATTAACAGTTTTTTTGTTTTTTTCTCCTTTAAAAAAAAAAAAAAAAAAAAAAACTCTTGGAAGGGGGGTGTTGTGAGACCGTAACATACCTACAACATGGACTCTTCCAGGACTATATAAAGTATGCGATATAACACTCTAGGAGAGAGAGAAAGAGAGAGAGAGAGTTTTATTCTAATACCGTAGTATCAGCCGCGTACGACTACCAATATTGGACACTAGCACATAGTAAGCTCCGCTTACACTTGTGCTTTGTCATGGACACTATCTTTGTAACCTTTTTGTTTAATATATCTTTCGATTTCTTTAATAATCCATTAAGCGTCCAGACAAACTGGAGATGGCTAACATTTTGCAAAATAAATGGGAAAAGTTCACTGTAGATCGTTCAACCTGGAGGTAATTTTTTTTTTTCGTGTTGATTTTTGTGCATAAAAAATAAATTCGAGGACAAAAAAAAGAACTCAAGAGGGATGCTCTTAAGGTTCATGATGTTTGAGAATATAAGCAGAAAGTTTGATCGAACGTAGCATGAATTCTGTATCATCAGTCAAAGTAGAGCAGGCCTTCGAAATCATTAAAGAAGCCACATGCAGAAAGAATCCATTCTTTACGTGTTATACAGCATTTCTCCTTGAAGCGAAAAAAGAATTGTGACCCCGTAATTCTATCTATCGTTGAATATCAACGCAAGATAATGTATGTCCCTTGACGCATCCTAAAAGATATCATCAATATAACTATATTTGAGGAAATGGCATTGCTAGAAATCGAGTTGCATCTATCTATATATATATATATATATATATATATATATATATATATATATATATATATATATATAT
Source organism: Acanthosepion pharaonis (assembly GCA_903632075.3). NCBI lineage: Eukaryota > Metazoa > Mollusca > Cephalopoda > Sepiida > Sepiidae > Acanthosepion > Acanthosepion pharaonis. Next base: position 12,455 of record CAHIKZ030003735.1, read on the forward strand.
ATAATATAAAAATGAATAAATAAAAAAATAATCTCAATATTTTTTTGACGGCTATTCATCTCATTTCGAATCCATCAAGGTAAACAATGAAATCTATGCACTTTTTTCGGTTGTAGTAGCTACATTAAATGCAAAAGTTAAATTCAAACTTAAAAATTGGATTTGATTTAACTATGACAACAGAAACATTATCTATCATTTTTCTTTCTATCCTTGTTCGAATCTATTCATATCTCGGCAATCTATGAATTTTTTCCAAATATCATTTCTTATACCAATTAGTCTTATCCACAAAATTGTTCTATCAATATATATATATATATATATATATATATATATATATATATATATATATATATATATATATATATATATATATATATATATATATTAGTTACATGTTTTTTTTAATGTTGGATTTGATAAATGGAATTTAGCTATTCCTAGAACTCATCTCAAAATGCAAACACGAAAACAAATTATTTCTACGTTACTTACAAATTGAAAACCAAAAACGAACAAAAATAAATTAAAAAAAGTATATATGATAAAATAAATAAGTGAAATAAATTTATCCAAATCAATAAATAAATATTAAACTAATTACATAAAATAAACAAACTACGAATGCACGTAAAAAACTAAACAAAATAGAAATTCTCTTCTAAATATAATATATATATATATATATATATATATATATATATATATATATATATATATATATATATATATATATATACAATTCATTGTGTATTTAGGGTAATAATGGCAATACATGTTTGTTAAAGCCGACAGACGAAGTAGTATTAATCGGGCAATTTTTTTGTGACGGAACAAATCCTCTCCAGACCGGTTTTGAATTCAGAGTTACCTTCTCCTAGACCGGTTGACACCCAAGGCTATTGAACCCAGTTTGTTCTGGTATTTACCCATAGATGGTTAACAGGAAGAAGAAGATTCATACTTTTCCCAAGGGTATTAGCAAATAAGGAAACCAATAGGAATTCAACCCCGGCTCTCCGTGTCTTCATTCCCAGCCGCTATCCATGACTCCACCATTTATATATGTTATAAGTTTTATTTCAATCGACTAGGTTTATACGTTTCATGTTTCAGTTTAAGTTGCTTTACATACGGATGAAATTTAATTAAATAAGCAGAATTATTTGTATTTTATATTGAAAAGATTCTGCTTTAAAAAACGATAAATAACTTCTCTTATGTAGTCTTGATCGTAATCCAAGTGTTTCCAGTAACTGAATTTGGAGAGGCTTGAAATCTTGGTTCAAGAAATTAAGACATGGCGATGAGCAAAGTATTGCTACCTAATGAGGAGCAAGACCTACTTTTTAGATAGCAATATTTATTTTTCTACACGTTATTCTTCATTTTCAAGGGACCTTATCGTGTGGGGATTATTAATCACAGGTCAGAATGTCGCTAATAACAACTATAAGCGCTCCCTTATAGTTGTTCCAACGAGAGAAAAATATATATTTTAAAGAGAAGAGAGAAACAGCAAAAGTTTTTAGTTATAATGTCGATTTTTAAAATAAATAATACTTTATTTTCCAGATTTTTGCTACACGGGTTTCTGATCTCACGACCTTCATCAGGCAAAAATTACAAAATTATTTCCCATAATTCATTTTCTTTACACAGAGCCCACACCCAATTAGTAATTGAAAAAATTTCTCATTCGGCCATTCTATGGCTACTCCTAATTGTTTTATTACCCCTTAAGGAGAAAAAATTTTCCCCAAAGTCTGTGAAAAAATTGGAATAACTACACACCAAAAGACAAATTAAATGTTTTACGGCACAGTATATATGTATATATATATATATATATATATATATATATATATATATATATATATATATATATATATATATATACACACACAAACATATATATTTGCATAAAAAAAAATCAAGAGATCTATCTATCTATCTATAGAATATAATGTATGACATATAAGGATATATAAAAAAAGACTTAAACACTAATATTCCATAGTCATAATTCATTCCATTGGAATCGTAAATACGATCCAATTCATCAGATCTAAAATTCTAAAACAAATCAGAAAAAACAACTCCGGAAATAAAAAATAAAATTTAAAGAGAGTCTAAGTATGAGAGTGTGGGACGAATGTTAGAGCTATAGAGAGGAGTAACAGACTATATATATATATATATATATATATATATATATATATATATATATATATATATATATATAAAGTGTGTGGTGGTGTTTAAGGAATAAACATATATACGGTTTACCTTTTTATAGACAGAAATGTCCTTCGTAAGCATTTTGCATAAGAACAGTATTTTATAGATTTTCTCATCAATTTATTGGGTGACAACTGGGAAATACCAGCTTGGATGTATGATTGGTGAAATGGGATCGTAGAGTTTATTTGCAATCCCAATTAGGTTCGTTATATTCCCTTACGCACAAATACTCTTGGGATAACCCCATTATATGGGTTAATTAGTAATCAGTAAATCCTTATTATCTCAAAATCATTCTTAAAATCTAAAAACATTTTCTAGCTTTAAAAAACCTCTATAAATATTTGATAAACCGTAAAAAACTGTCTCCCGAATTATTTGACATCCCTGTCTGAATTTTTGTTATGAGATCTTACCATTATTTATAATTTGACTAGTGTTCAAATCTTTTTTGTTGCGGTCAAAACATTCCGTATATTGTATTTCTAGATCTTCAGATGTTTGTCAATCAACTTTTACTCCCAATTTTTATTTTCTCGCACTTCTAGCCTATGGAACTTCCTTCCGTTTAAATGTTTCTCTGATAAATACAATCTTCAAAAAATTAAATGCAACATCCATCGTCAACTTCTTGAAGTCGTTCATATTTTGTCCTTTCCTCAATCCTCGCAATAGTCTGTTTTTTTTTTTCTCTCAATGTAACACCTTGTACACACCTGCGTACTAGTGGCATTTGCTTGAGGTGAAATGATTAAAAAAAAAAAAAGAAGAAAATTTTAACCTACAAGTCAATTCGAAGTACACTAACCATCATGGATATTTATCTTTTATTCTACAGAGGTAGATTGTTCTTCTTCTTCTAGAGATATTTCGTCTTAGTTAATTGTTTAGTTATTGCTCGGCCTGTTTCTGTTGAGTCAAAGAATATCTGTACCATCCCACGCAAAGTTAGAACTCAATTATATTACTAATTTCACTTATTAACGTTTTAAGTTCTTGGCTATTTTCTTATAAGACAGTCCTGAAAATGGAGGTTTGAGTTTTAATTCTAATCTTCTTTTCTCTTCCGCGTTTGCTGCAGCTACCGTAGACTTGTTGTTAAGCTCTGCAGCCTGCATTGCCACTTGTCTTTGTTTAATTAAAAAGAAAAACAAAACAAAACGTACCAGAAAGAAAGGACTGATGTGGCAAAAAGAAATTAAGCTAATGAAATATGTAAATATTTAAAATCCTTTAGGTAATTCTCAATATAAAATTATGAGAGACAATTCAGACTTGTAAATTCAGATTTTATTGAATTAAATCGATTCTTTTTGTTTTTGTTTTTCTTGACGTCTAAGGTAAATCTTATGACAAAAGACACATTTCTGAAAATAATACAGCATTGTAATCTCATTAGCAGGGTTTTACTTCATTCGAATATTTGTTAGATTTTAATTCCCTTAAAGTTTATCAATCGACAACGTCGGTATCTATCAATGATGCTGCTTTTTTTGTGAATCTATTCAACGGCAGATCTTTTGAGAGGCTCCCAGTATCTCGGACAGATTTATGTCCTCTATATTCTGGTCAACTAAAAAAAAAAATCCATTTAATGGAAGGTCAGTGATATATATTGTTAAGTCAGTGTCCCTTTTCAAATGTGACACACGCACCAAACGTTTCAGCCATCAAACCCTCCCCAAAACAAGGTGAATATTTATGTTTGTTCACAGATTAAATCGAAAACGTAACAAAGATTGCAATCACCTCGTGCATGGCGATCAATCGTTTGACGTTGCGAAAAGCTTGAATCAAACATTTCTTGCTCTAACTCTGAAGCAGACTATGTTTTCTATCTTTGACTGTCGACCAATCTAAGCGAAGGAAAATATTAATTTTTAACCCGCGTACAAGGAAACGAGTAAACAAATCTATCTTTTTCCACAAAGCCTCATAATGAAACACGTGAATCTCTGTGAAAACGACGTCCAAAAAAGATATGCCCGACTTTGAAAACAAAAATCATAATTCACAAATATTGAACGAGATGCGTATGCATAACTTACTTTTAAAGATTTGTGCGTCGATCTGCATGTATGCCGAACCAATTACGCAGGTTTAAGCAAAACTAAAAAAAAAAAAAAAAAAAAAACCAGAAAGAATGAAGAAAATATTAAAAATAGATTTACTGCTGTGAATGCTTTTAGAAATGTAAATTCGGAAGAGTTTGTAAAACAAAAAAAAATGTCGTTGAAAAGGAAATTTTATGAGATTGAATAATTGCTTTTGATACGCTTGGGAATTGTCAAAAGTTGCAAAGGCTACTTAGGAAACTGCCCGGGGATACGAGAAAATGTGTATCCGCTTAAGTAGTTTGTGTCCAGCACTTTACCATCTTCATTCTAGTTATTCAATCTTCTATTCCGACTGCATTTCTTCATTCAATAGTCTCCTGTTCACAGGGCCCCAGGCTACATGTTCCGCAAGACACAAGTACTCGTCATTCAGAGCTTAAATACGTATGTAGGTGCGTAGGTTCACGTGAATATGAGTAGAACGATAAGGGAGAGGATGTCTGTTTAAATATACAAGAATCTACGCTGCTTTAGCGATATTATTAGCTAGTAAGATTGGAGGAAAATAGAGTAAGTATAGAATTGTGAGATGGCTAACGTTTCTAAACGAAATTAACACACCGTGTTCGAGTTCAGTCCGATTTTTTTCTTTTTGTGTGCACACTGTGTAACAGTTTCCACTTGATAGAGCTTTGAATGTACTCGTTTCCGTTGACTTGCACTCCTGCGATTTTCTCGACGAATAAAAACACTCACCTGTTTATGGTTCAAGCAGAAGAGAAGAAATAAAGACGCTCCAGGGTAAATGTCGTTAATATTACTGCTTACTACCGAGGCAGTATTTTATATAATATATTTGAAATAACAATAGCTTGGATTACTTGAAAATATGTAAAAGAATAGTATATAAATTCTTTCTCCAAATCTCTCCATCCCTCTCTGCCTCTATCTGTGTCTCACTCTTTCTCGCTCTCTCTATATATATCTTTATCTATCTATCTATATATAAATGGGAAAATATATCGTGTGACGCGTTACGTTCTTTCGCGTATATATATATATATATGTATGTATATATTAAGAAATGGACAAAGTCCGACAATTTATTTATTAAAGACATTTTCATGTTTAACGTTCTTTTTTATAGATACAAGTATTTAAGTAAATGCTCTGTTTATAATAAACAGTATTAAATAACATTTACCGGCCTGAATGTTCGAGGAATTTTCATAGGAAATATTCGTCCGTTGACAGGATTCGAACCTGCATCCTATACGGAACCGTCATTTACGCTGACGTGCCTAACCTCTCGGCCACAAAGGGTCGTTCGGTTGGCAAGGCCGAATTGAAGTTTATAAGCAGTAAATTCGACCTTGCCACAAGATCCACAAAAAAAAAAAAAAACAATTCATCGCAGGTTTGGAATTCAGAGATGTCCTTCTACTAGAACAGTTGCCATCCAAGGATCTTTACAAGGCTGTCCTGCTATTTAACCCATAGATGGAGGGAGAAGAGAATTAATACCTTGTGTGTGTGTGTGTGTGTGTGTGTGTGTGTGTGTGTGTGTGTGTGTGTGTGTGTGTGTGTGTGCGTGTGCGCGCACGTGAGCGTGTGTGTATGTGGCGGGTGCAATTTGATCGTACGTGTTTTTTGAGGAAAAATTATCGAAAAAATTTCATGTGACGCGTTTCGTGGTCTAGGACTTCATCAGGCGATGGAGATTACACATGCACACAAAGGTGAGGGTACCTAATATATTTTCTTGTTTTCCCATATATATATATATATATATATATATATATATATATATATAAAGAGAAACAAATATAAATATAGAAAATTAAATAATTGCTGGTATGCCTAGACTGTGGGCGGAGTGATTGCTGGACGGTCCTTTACGAAATCAAGATTTGGGATAAACTTAACACCAATCAAATAAGTAATAAACTTTATATATATATATATATATATATATATATATATATATATATATATATATATATATATATATATAATTATTACAAGTATAAATATATATATTATATATAATAAATAAATAAATAAAATAAGAAACAAAAAAATAAAAACGAGCAATATAATTTGACCCAAATAAATAAACAAAGCCACTTCCGGAAAAAAAATAACCGCCATAATAGAATACCCACAATGCACCACTAACCCGTATATATATAAATAGCCGAGAAAAATAACAGCATATGTGGCCTGACGATTGCATATAGCATGAAACAGACTGTCGCCTCTAAGTGTTGACTTCTATGTTCATTTTTATATATATATATATATATATATATATATATATATTAAATAACATATATATGTTTGTGTGTGTTTGTGTGTGTGATATGGATGAATTGAAAATGTGTCTTAACAAATATTAAAACATAAGAAATTTGTCATGTTAAGCTATATTTATTGTAGCTGTATCAGAAATATTTACGGAATAATGAAAAACCCGTGGAATGATTGATGTTTCGAAATACAAAACAATCTTCGTGCTCTTCCTCATTCCCAATTTATAAAACTTAAACGATAAAGCTACATTAAAATGAGCCGAGTTGTCAAATTTATAAAGATTTTCCTACTTGTTCTTTATATATGGGTGCATGCGCACACGCACACACACAGACTAAGGCATAAACCGACGCACACATATATACATATGTATATATGCAATGTCTAGTATATCTATGATAGTGATGGGAGCTCAGTATGGGCATTTTTAAATATAAGCCGTGTGGATGGAAAAAGCGACATTTCATAATTACGTTTATATTCACGCATTTTAAGGAAACACTTACAGCGTAAAACTCAGTTTCACCGGAGTGTTGTATACTATCTCCAAACCCTTTCATTATATCTATTTATCTATCTCCGTATATATATATATATATATATATATATATATATATATATATATATATATATATGCGTGAGAGAAAGACAACATGAAATCCCAGTTATTCTTTAATTTTTATGTTATTTATTGGTACTGATCTGGCATCTCGGCTTCAGTCACTTCACCTCCAACATAAAGTAACTTCCTTGTGCCTCTCCTATAAATAATTTCATGGTAATTGTTTTGATACTGTTTCCTCTATAGTACCTCGAGTTTATGAATTTAAGCACAGTAAATGATTGGCTGGAAGATCTCATCATTTTACAGTTGACATGATTAGCTGTAATATTATGTTCTTTTCTAAGAGTTTTTCTAACACACTTCCCATATTTGGAAATCTCTTCTGGCTTCTAGCTTCCCAATAAACTTTCAGCATCAAAAATATAAATGCAATGTCAATCGTTATCTTCTGTCTTCTTAATTCTTTTTCTTTTATTGTTTGCGCCCATTAATAGTATTTTCTCATATTCTCTAACACATTTAGTAATCCCCTTGTGTCTTAGTGACCTTACTGCCTTGCTTGGGGCGAATATATATATATATATATATATATATATATATATATATATATATATAATATAACTAAAAAGGCTAAAAGCAAAAGGCTTAAATACAAGAAAATATAATTAAATAGAACGAAAGAGACATTTCTGCTTACATAAACAACTATATATATATATATATATATATATATATATGTGTGTGTGTGTGTGTGTGTGTGTGTGTGTGTGTGTGTGTGTGCTGCTACAAAATAAAGTGAAGGGTATGGAATAATAGGCATTATTCTAATCTATGACATGTTGGCAGGAGGTTCGAATTCAGAAACTTCCTAGCATTGTTTCCTTAACAAAACTTCAGATTCTAGCCTGCATTTGACGTACAATTTTACAATAACCCGTATAGAAAGATATGAATTTATGCATTTTCAAAGGGCATAATGTGAAATGAAATACATCGGCTTGTGGCCAGAATTTGAACCAAGTATGTTCGACTGTGTGTAAATGTGTTCACGGGTGTGTTCCTGTGCTTATTGTAAGGGAGGTTGTAATGAGGCTGTCAGGGAATACATCGATAATATATTTCAGGAGTGAAGGTTTTTTCAGCTTGGAAAAATCGCATTGAAGTCCTAGGTTTTAATTGGGATCCAAATCCGGCTATTAACGCTGTTCAGCGAAAGACATATTCACAGTGTCAGCAACTATGTATAGATGTACAAGAGGTTACAGCCAAGGAGATCTACTCAGAAACGATTCGGCCCGTGAATAAAAGATATAAATGTACATAGTAATAATAAATAATTTTTTTCCTGGGAAAAGGGATTCCGTGAATTTGAGAGGATGAAAATAAACGTAGAGTTAATATATTTCAGATTTTCAACCAAACATTCTTAAATACACACACACACAACCACCATATATATATATATATATATATATATATATATATATATATATATATATATATATATATATATATATATATTATATCCGAAATTGATTTAATTTTTGTATTTTAAGTTATTTATTTACACGTTATTTTTGAGGGATGCTCATATTCGAGTAGACGTTCGGCTTTTTAATCTCTATCTATAAAAGGCAGGATGTATGTGTGTGTGTGTGTGTGTGTGTGTGTGTGTGTGTGTGTGTGTGTGTGTGTAACAAATGCACAGCTGCAATTTTCGACGCATTTGCACCAAAATTTACATGCATATGCTCCAAGTTAGCGGGAAGGCCAAGACCGACCTTGCATTTCCCAACTCTCATCGGTAGTGGAAATAATACATTTTTTCATGCTTCTACGGCTGTTTTCATGTAGTTTGCGGCCATTTTCTACTGGTCAGAGTGAGAGCCTATAGCTGGCTGTTACGAATAGACAGGAAGATTCTATTGGCCAGCGTGAGTGCTAACAGCTGACTGACACGAATGTTAACTAGCATGCTAGCATGCAAAATAATCGATAGCTGCATTCGTCACAAGTGGGAAAAATTTAAATCTGCATGGCACTTTACTCCAATTGGCTCATTCGCTTGCTTAAACTCAACGTTGATTCTGATTCCGCAGAACTGGTTTCGGTGTGAAAAGTATTTGTCGTTAACGTTCTTTTTTCATTCGGTTTTTCCAGTTACGAGTGCTTTTTTAAAGCTGATCGTTTTGTGTTCATTTTGATTAGTTCTTTCCTTGTAACAGATTTACTGTTTAGTATAATGCTTAGTGTGAGATAGGCAAGAAGTAAGTTATGTAGCAACATCAGCACGGTAAAGGGTACCCCTATAAAGGCAAGGAAGGTCAAAAATAGTGAAGTGATAGCGATTGCTGTATGAGTCGTATGATTTTTGAATCAAGCACAGGCAACGTCGGGTCATACTGCTAGTTGAAAAATATTTTTTAACCAATTACATCACCCGGCTTGGATATTCCAGAAATCTTGTCAGCAAAATACGCATCCTTCGGCATGATATGATCCTTCGTTCCCTATTGGGAACAGTCATTGGATCTGTTCTGCCACCTAGAAATTACGGTCAAATAAAGCCCGACTAGTGTTTTTGAAAACACACTTAATTATTCAGAACAATGACCTCTTTTAATAGCTCTGTGAGAAATAATAATGAAAAAAACAAAGCATAAAACATTGACCCACATGCCTCCCTGTCGTATGCAAACCCTTATTCCTTACAAGATTTAGTAGAAAATAAAAATCGCACTTAAACCACGGGCGGGTCGTGGCCTGCACGCCAACATGTCGTCCAATATCTCCCCTTTGTCTGTAGAAATTCAAATTCAAGCTTTCTGGGCAGTTTTCTACGAAAACTTGCCCTTGACCAGCAGGATAACCTAAAACCTTCCCAGCCAATTAAATAAAAAATACCACAAGAAGAGAAATGATGATAAAAGTCTCAGCAATATATAAAGTATGACAATAATGAATTTGAAATATCTTGGGCATAATTAATTAACAAAAATAATAAAATTCTTCTTCAAAAGATCTAATATGTTGTATACTGTCGTTACATCTTACTAACACTCACCATAAATATTACCTTTCACTAATACTCAATATATCTTCCTTATAAGTTACAAGAAAGGTAAACTCCTAACTCCTAATATTATTACTACATGCAGAAGTACAGGCAAAGGTCCACTCGGCGGGTCAGACATGACGTCAAAGGAGGTTGTAAAGGGCAGGGAGAAGGTGTGTGTCAATTACGCGCATAGACAGGGGATTCGATTATTATAGCGGGAATTGTAAGGTACGGCTTCCCTTTTCTCCCATCTCGCGAGTTGAGCTCCGTCGTAAACCCCGGAATCAATCGGATTTCCTTCGCAAGTGTCGATATGCCTTGACGATCATTCCTCGGTGCAGTGACCTTTCTCGGTCTAGGTGAATATTTTATCGGAATCTAGTAGAGGAGGCCGCGGAGGAGAGCTCGATTTTGTTGAGGAGGAGTTTCTATCCTTCTGGTCTGGGGCCCCAGCGGCGGATTACCTCACCAACCCTGTGTTTTCGCTTACCTGGAGACTGGTTCGGAATAAGCTATCTCTCAATGACAAGGCCTTCATATGGGGCTTGATGGATTTGCCAGACTGTGAATGATGTGAACTTGGTTCAGAGGAAACAGCTTTGTACGCCTTCTACCATTGTCCCCGGGTCCTATGGGACCATGTCGGCGAGTTGACGGCTCGTATCGCTCTGGAAAAGTTCGTGCCCATCAATCGTGCAAGTATCGCACCTGTATTCTGGCGTGAAACGAATGGTGTTTCAATCGCTGCTGGCTACGGACCGAATTGTCATTTGGATGACGCGACAGGAGGAATCTTGCGAGGCAACCGTCTTTCTCATCAGGATTTGATCCGATTCTTTGAGTATCAAGATGAAGATTAGAACTGATAGAAAACTGTTGGTTTCGACAGACTTTAGCGAAAGGTGGGAGACTGAGGCGAGCTTCATTCCTGTGAACGGGGCCAGTCTGGATTTTCTTTTTTTAGATCTACCTAATTCACATCGGCCTTATTTCCTGTGGAGCCCTCCCCTTGTTAGGATAGACAAGCTTTGTGTACCTAGTTAATGTCAGTAAGTGTGTTCCTGGCCTGCTCCCAGCTACATATTTGGTTGTGATCCAAGCTGGTATTCCTAACCTCCCCAGTTTGTTTTTGGCTCCCTTTCATCTCGACTTGGTCAGCTTTCTTTACTCTCCATGTCCGTATTTATTTTCTCCTTTTAGCTCTTCCTTAGCGAGAGAGCCTCTTGTTTTTGTCCCCGGGCAGAATACAGCGACCCTCTCTTTTTTGAGGGTTGGACTGGTCCTACTAACATCAGTTATCTTTATTTGGTTTGTTTTGAAATTTAGTTAGTTTTGGGTTTCATCTTTCCCATCTAATCTCTCCATAGATTTTAATGTATAAATTTTTGCAATCATTGAAGTTTTATGTCTTGGGTTGCGTTTTTAGGTTCCCTGAGAGTATGCGGCATTATGGTATATGGAAGATTGATTGGTGACGGATGAGTTCTTTTGGTGAATGTGCAAATTGTAATGAGTGAACGGGTCGTGAATCCGGTTAGCTTAGTAAAAGATAGTGAAGACCAGCCTCAACCCTTTCTCACTGTTCGGCCCTGTGTCATAATTGTATTTTATACAATAAATCTCAATAAAATTACGATATAGAAGAAAGCTAAGTGTAGTATCAATATATATTCCGCAATATTTGGAACGATTGTTCTATCTCATTTGTTATATCGTTTTTATTCATGTTCATTTGTTATTAACCCAATAGCAAAAAACGCAATGGTGTCAAAAGCACAGAACTAATAATCCCAACAATCCAAGATACACAAAAGAAAAGAGATGGGATATCTGCCTCATCGAAAAGAATTGAACTTCATTGCGGAAAACTTAGCACAACGTGGATAAAATGACACGATCAATTCAGACTATATCTACAAGCCACAGAATCGGATACGTAGGCTGGGAAAATATAACCTCCATTCTATTAACATGCATAGGATAAAGAGGCAGAGACATATACTCAATGTTTGTATTTCATAAGAACGATCTTCCGGTGGTGATAGAAAAATTTAATACGTGCTTCCAACCAAGGGGGAATTTAGTGTTCCTCACGCATGCGTTCTTCATATGCAAACAAAAAGAAGAACATCTATTTGACGATGATGTCACAGAATTACTCCACAAAGTGAATCTCAGGCAGATTAATAAAAGACATATTTAGCATCAGGGATAGTGAATTACGCGAACGCATCCTGCGAAAACCGGGATTATATTTAGAAAAAAGCAATACAGGTAGGTCAAAATGCGGAAGAAACTTGAAGTCAGTGGAAAATAATAAATACTTTGCCAGAAACAGAAAATATCTCCGCGATATACGACTGGAAATAAAATGGCAAAAAAAAAAAAAAAAAAAACAACCAAAAACAAAACGAAAACCAGATTTCAAAAAATGGCTACTACTAATCTAGGAGACGAAAAGCCCGCGAAAAAATAAAACTGGATAAATTCCATCGGATACTGCTCATGTTCACACAACAAAAATAACTGTCCAGCATTTTGAAAAAATTGTAAGAATTACGGAAAAAAGGGAGACTTTGGTAAAATGTGAAGCTCCAATGAAAACAATTTACATAAAATAAGAACATCCAGCAGCATAGAAATGTCAGACCACAAGGAGGATGACATGGAAACCATTCAAAAGAAGAACATAAATTCAGAAGAAAAGTATCGAGGGACAATCATCATTTTTGTAATAATAATAATAATAAATTTATATATAATATGATATAATATTTAAAATAGGTGGAAAAATAAATAATAATAGTAATAAAAGATTACCTATAATTTAAGAATATCATGATATCCATATAAATAATTATATACATTTTAAAGAGACGCACACAGACAGAGACACACACAGACAGAGACACACACACAGACACACACACACACACACACACACACACACACACACACACATATATATATATATATATATATATATATATTTATCTTAACCTTCAATCAAGTACGATGGGGACCTTGACCAGGTTACAATATATGGAACCTCTGAGAGAGTATTTTCATTTTCATGTCAATGTATCTTTCTAAACAAATTTGATGTTCAGTTCAGTAAGATGAAAAAACTACAGTCGTACCAGTTGTCATTTTATAGAGACACGCACGTTCGATAGATATTATTTTATTCATATGTTTGCTTTATAATTACAGTCGTTTCATTTCACCGCCAAACTTATAAATAAAATAATAATTCACCTCATAGAACAAAATTAAATAGAACAAATACTTTTTACGAATTTAAATGTCGGTTAAGGAATTGTATTCCTGATCAATTAAAATTCCTAAACACTTGTATAGGCCACACTACAACATGTTTGACAAGAAGACTCACACAATATCTTTCTGATCATAGCTCAATTAGGTTTCATTTAAATACTCAGGGAGACCTACTGGGCACTTTTCCTAAACTATTGTTGATGACACAAATAAAATAGCATTGTCTATATGTAAAAAGGCTAAAAATAATGGAAGCTTTATTAATAAAACATTCAGTAATATTAACTATGAACATGGACACAATATCTTGACCATGTTTTGAAAATGAAAGCATTATATGAATGCATACATGCAACAATATATTTTTTCTTAGCAGTTCATATATTTAACAATGAAAATGAATAAATGTATAACCAAAAGCGCGAGGAAAAAATGAACAATTGGACAGTTTTTATATAATTTATCTGTCGAAAAGAAAAAATGATAAGATCACAAGATAAATTGTATAAAGAACTAAATCGAAGCACACCCCACAGAGACCCCCATTTATATACATACATTTATATATATATATATATATATATATATATATATATATATATGTGTGTGTGTGTGTGTGTGTGTGTGTGTGTGTGTGTGTGTGTGTGTGTGTGTGTAGAAATGTGTTATTATTAAAGGATAAAAAGTTAATAATATCACATTTCTAACAAAAATATATTTCGATACACATTTAATTTTTCGTGTTCGCTATTATATGGATCTACTAAAAAAATGATTCCATGCCTGAGGATGGCTGAAAGTACAGCCGAAAGTACTAGCAGAATAAAAAAAAACTTATACAACTTGAATTTATTAAAAAGAAGGATCATAACATTCATGGTGTGGTTCGTAGGCCAACGTTACTTTAATAAATTAGTTTGCGAAGATGTTTTTCGCCATTTATATCCTTAACTTTACTATATATATGTGAATATATATATATATATATATATATATATATATATATATATATATATATATATATTAGTATTAGTATTAATCCTATAGGCATAAGAAACTACACTCGTTCGGAAAACCTTCGGTATCTTGTTTGCAAATAATCAAACCAATACCAAAGGGAAAAAAAAGGTATAAAAAGAGAAAGAACCAGGAACATATAAGTTATCCGAAAATAATCGTCCGGCAAGCAAGTTCAAAGCCCAAAGAAAGAAAAAACCGCGATACGAGTACGCAAAACAACTAAATAAAGTGCTCAATACAATAAGTATAGCGGACCTAGTTAAACCTAGAGAGTCAGACAAACCTACCAAGGTTTCATCTAAGCGGATCGTCAGCCAGCCTTCCCTGACGATCCGCTTAGGTGAATTGGTAGGTTTGTGTTATCTTCTAGGTTTAACTATATATATATATATATATATATATATATATATATATATATATATATAGATAGATAGATAGATAGATAGATACACCTAGTGAGCCAGACAAACCTACCACACTCGTATCGGGGTTTTTTCTTTGGGCTTCAGACCTGCATCTGTGCGATTTTTTGTCGGCAGAAGTTCATGTTTGTAGCTCTTTCTTTTTTTTTAAAAACCTTTTTTTCCCTCGAAATTGATTTGATTAACAAATCAAAAATTCGAGGGTTTTTCGAAACGAGTCAAGTTATCTATATTTATATATATATATATATATATATATATATATATATATGTGTGTGTGTGTGTGTGTTATCAAGAACTTGCATAAATTTTAGGCTAGCCACACTCGTCCACCCACTCGTATACATGCTATCCATTATCAGCAGTATGTTAATTGTAAGAAGAGATAATAATTTTATATAGAATACATTAACACATTTTGACGTACGCATATGTCGGCATTTGACGTTCTTAATAAAAATAAACAATGCAGCTTGTACATTTGTTTTGTCATAAAAAAATAAATAATGCATGAATTTTGAAAGTCATATGTAAGCCTACTGAATATCTCCATAAATAAATTGTTAAATATCTTAAATAAATAAATGTAACATTATTTCAATTTGCAACGTTAATTGCACTATAGCTATCTCACAAAGAAAACGATCTAATTATCTTTAAAACCATTCAAGATACATTACAAGTACGTTCTAGAGAGGTTATTGGTAATGGTGATGGTAGCTGTTTCCCTGCAATGATTCATTGCTCATTCATTGAGTCAACCGTCTGCGTTACTGTCGACAAAAAATATATATATAAAAATAACTAAAATCATCAGCTTTTCTCTAATCAATATTTGATCAATAAGCAATCGTGATTAATTAATTGAATGAGTATTTTTTTCTAAACTCGTCTGTAGAAAAATTCAGTTAATAATATATTCTTATTTGTTGATGAAAAATTCATTATTGTTTAAAGATAAGCTTTTGTTTGAGTAATTTTTTTTTTTTAATGTCCATCGGTTTTCAGCTTGTCTGATGACTTACAGTTATATAATGATTCATTTGTAATATTTGCGGAGGAGAAGAAAAAAAAAGTTATTACTGCGCACCATGATGATATGTTTTTTATACAGTCTATTTAAGAAGAAGTAGCATTAGTTATTCGAATAATGGTTTCTTTTAATTTCACATTACAGATGATTAAAAACATTAGTTGACATGTTTCTGAGAGTTTTACGGGTTTATCTATTTTAATAATTTCACCATAAACAAGGGTATAAAATCACTAAAACGGTGAAGACTTTAGCGAGGGGGAAATATAATAAAGGAAAATAATTTAAAAAGACAGAAAATGGCGATTGATATTGCATTTAAATTTTTGAGGATCATAGAAAAGTAAAAAGCCGGAAGAGAGTTGTATTTGCAAAACTTGCGAGGGAAGAAAGTATCAACATAGGAAATACGGTTATAGGGAGCTATTTTCTGTTTAAATAACTAAAGTCCATGCACCAATAAAGAGAGCTCATCGGAACAATTGCCATGAAACTGTGTATAGACAAAGGACAGGTAAGGTACTTTGAGAAAGTGTTTCAAAACGTAAATGTCAGGTCAGGACCGGTAGTATTGCAGATTATTCTATGGAGAATCTTGGGATAAATAGCAAGGGCGCCAGACCAGATGTGAAAGTAATATTCCATACAGGGACGAAGGGTAGTCTCATAATTCAGCAAGCTGAATCCGGTGAAAAAAAAATGAATCACACTTTATAACAGAAAACCAAGGAATCGATTCCATATCATCATTCAGGGTGAGATCGAGAAGGCGCAATGATTTGTGCTCCTGGAGTTTAAGCTCATCCATGAACTGTAAAAATGGTTCTTGAAGAAAGCTAATAACAGCACTTTATTTTTGTTGCCTTAATATTTACAAAACATTTAACAATATCTATCTATCTATCTATCTATCTATCTATCTATCTATCTATCTATATTTGTACCGATGCAGAAAATTTTTCGTAAACTGATACACATATAAGTTGAAGTTATATGCGAAATTTTCAGTGTAATATTCAAATCCATTGCTCAAAAGAAAATGTAGTTTTCAGTGCATTGACAAATAAAGTGAATACGTTGTGAACAATCGTTTGTGTAAAATTAATGGCTGTTCCAAAATTAGATCACGCTGAAGTATACTAGTAACCGAAACGGAAGTGGAATTAATATCCAACTGACCCCAACGCCTAATTAAATATATATATATATATATATATATATATATATATATATATATATATATATATATAATAAACAGACCAGTTTAAGGTTCCATGTAATAAATTACTTCACCACAGCCTTTTCAAAGGATCTGCGGATCATCAGACTTTACTTCCATAGGTTGAAACAAAAAAAATTGTTTCAACCTTTGGAAGTAAACCCTGATGATCCGCAGTCCTTTAAAAGGCTGGCATCTCGCTCTCACACTTTCACTGTCGAAACTGTTAAATGTAGACGTCTCTTCTATTCCAATAGCTTCATATCTCGCAACTCTCCCCTGTGGAACTTCCTCCCCTTTTCCTGCCTCCCTGATAGCTACAATCTCCAACTATTCAAATGTAATACCAATCGACGTCTCCAGATGCCTTGATCTATCCCCTATCCTTCTCTTCTTCCTTTCCTCTATCACTCCTCTTTGCTATCGCTCCAACTCTCTGTAACCCCTTGCGTCCTAGTGGCTTCCCGTCTTGCTTGGGATTAAACGCTTAAAAAAAAATCCGCATTTAGAAAAGTTCAAAATATATTTTGAAATTCTTTTTTGCTTTCGAATGTTTTGTCACTAATTAAATGGTTTTGTGATCGTAATAATAAAATCTGTTCGTGCTAAATTAGATTTACATGGAAGATGTGAAAAAAAAAATTCCTAAAAACGATATCATTATTTCTTGTTTTCGTTTTGAAGAGCTTGCACTTTGTATTTCTCTGCTGCAGAATAACAGATTTCCTGTTTACGAAAGCAGAGTTCAGTAGTTGAAGTTAAGCAGCGTCGTGCCCGGTCAGTACATAGGTGGTGAACCATTTGCAACACCGTGTACTGTAAGCGAGCTACTAGAATAAAAATATCTTTCAGCTTTAAATAACCTCCTAAATCGGAGATATTAAATCAATTAACAAACCAGGATACTTTTGTCGTAAGACATCGTTTCCCATGATTAAGTTGCTCAGAGTAAACATGTGCAGAAATGGACCATCCATGTTCCAATACCTCTTATTAGACGACAGTTTTTCAATTTTGCTAGACACAAATATTTCTCTTGACGGAGTCATGATTTTGCTGATTTAACTGATTACTCATTCTCCGATAAAAATGTCTTTCTTGTTTTCGGTCGAAAAAAACAAAACAAAACAAAACAAAAAAAAAAAAAACAATTTTTATCAGCGAAGCAAAAATAAAACGATGCCGTCCCAGGATGCAGAACGGATGTTTTGTACAGTTCTCAAGATGAAGCTCATGAGCAAAATGAATTCCATTTTTGCCAGTTTTCTTAATTAAACACAGAATTGCACTATAAATGACGAACTGCCAGATGCAATAAAGGGTAAGCTAAATCCAGACATACTTTAATATCATTAAGGCTTCATTTTTCCTTTGTTATTTTGACTCATAATTCATAACACAGCAATATATATATATATATATATATATATATATATATATATATATATATATATATATATATATATATATACCGTTTGTAACAGCAAAATGTCCAAATCGTGCAAAAGCAAAATTGAACAAGATTGAAGATTTAGATTTGAACGGTTGTATCTTAGAACTGATTAAAGATATGTTATTGAATTTGCGGATTTTTTTTATAAGACTGCTGGACTCAACTTGGAACAATTTAGAATGTATTTAGCTATAAGTTGAAATGAACTCTCTTGCTGATTTAACCTCCTAATCTAGTTTTGCTCTCTACTGTTCCTTTGTTTTTAAATTTATTCACCGTTCTCTTGATGTTTCTTGAGGGGGTCTGGGAAGATGGAAGACGAAGAATGAATGATGTTCTCATTACTGAAGGCCTGAATGATCTTTTTAACCGCACACGATTGATCAGTTGGGAATACATAGTGGGGCTGACACAAATTGATTTTAACCTTTTCTCTTTTTAGCTGAATAGCTCAAATGGTGTCAAAAAAAGAAACTCAATTAGTTTAGTGGTTTTTAGGTATTAAACATTTTGTGGGATGGACAATTATACCATTCTGTTACGCAATTTGGACAATTTGCTATTACAGACGATATATATATATATATATATATATATATATGGACAATTTTGTTAATGCACACAATTTTGGTATTATACATGGTATATATATATATATATATATATATATATATATATATATATATATATATATATATGATAACACACATTCAGTGCTTCTAGTAATAAAATAGTGCTCGAAACAATATAACAGAGCTTATTAGTATATATTAATAAATTACTATATATATATTTATATATATATATATATATATATATATATTAACCCCCACACAATAATATATATATATATATATATAATAAATATATATATATATATAATTATTATTTATTCATAAAAAAATTTATAAAATTTATTTTATCTTCCACATCATCACTTGATAAGACACCGAGTGTGTTGAAACAAAATGGCTATTTTTGTAGTGATTTTATAACATACTTTTGTTATAATTTTTTTTATAAATAAATAATAATTATATCTGCTGTACTTTTGTATTGAGCACTCTTTTAAGAATAGTAATTGTTGGTTATTGGAATTTATTCCGTATATACCAATTATATACTTGTGTATATATATATATATATATATATATATATATATATATATATATATATATATATCGTGTATGAGGGAGAGTGATAGAGAATAAAAAGAAGTTAAAGGTTTGACTCTTACCTGAATGATGTTGTCGTCAGCATTCCGACTCCAGAATTTCGTAGACGGAACCGTTCGTACACTCCTCCGGGAGGCGGGATTTCAGCAATTGTTGTTTTATACTTTCCGATTTTTTTTTAAAATGCACTTATCATTGTTGCAAGTTTTTTGTTTTCATAGTATGTATGTGTGCGTTCACGAGTCTGCGACCCATTGCGCGTTTGTTTCTATAGGGTGTCGTGATTTTTTTGCCCCTTGTGTCGCTTTTTTCACTCCCCATTTTACTCTCACTCCTTAACCATTTCTCTGTCTTTTTATCTTTTTCCTCTTTTATATATATATATATATATATATATATATATATATATATATATATGAACAACGAGATAAAATAACGGAATAAACTGACAGTTTTTCATTATCTACCTATTTCGGCAAACGAATTAAAATGTTTTAAGTACTTTTTTTTAATAATGGGATAGTTCACCCTGATGAAGCACATGCTATTAGGAAAGAAAATAATGTTATAATCAAGATGCTGGTTTTCTACACTACATTAAACAAATGATTAGGAAGACAACCTTCATCTGTATTAGAAAGAGCGATAACATCTAGTGGATATGATAAGATGATTTTTCTGAGATTGCGTTTCAAGAGAATTTTTTATAAATTTCAACCGAGAGTGACGCTGTTTGATTAATAAATCTTGAATGTTTCCTTATTAGGAAACGGCTACAATTACCATTATTATAGCAAAAACAAACAAAATCGAAACACATCCATTGATGACTTCCAAAAGCTACTGCAACATGGGTAGCGCATATAACTGGAAAATAATAGAATTTCCCCACTACCTTAAAGAAAAGATTAGGAGGAAAACACTTGTTGATAATAGAAAGAGGGATAAAAGTTTCCGTCTGAATTCCTGGAATGGTGATTTGTCGTTATTTACACTTTTGAGATTCGCATTATTGTCTTCAATTTTCTTAGTATCACATTAGACCGAATGTAAAAAGTGTAAATATTGATAACAGTTATTGGAATATAGAAGCCATTTTTTCCGAGGAAATGTTTTTTGAGAAACAGTTTATGCATTTCAAGCCAGTATATCACTGTTATTTAATTATCTACACTCTCCGACTCTCAAAAATTAGTGATGGATTTCGTCTTTCGTGTATTCTACGGTACGATCAATGAACACTGAATGTTTCCTGTTTGGAAATTATTAATCTCAACAGTAACATCAATATTATTTTTCCATATATCGATTTTCAGATTTTAATGAGCTTTAGTATGTTTTTCCTTTGTCCGTGGAGTTTACATCCCTTTCTTGAAGAAAATCAATTTATTTCTTCTGAGATAAAATTAATTAGAATCTTGAAAACTGACTTTATCTTCACAAAATAAGCTTCCAAGCAAATGCACTAGAAAAAGAATTCAATGTACCAGACTGCAGTGTCTATTGTGCCAATTATAGCCAGTTTCTAGTGTTCTGACTTACATGAAACTGCATATCATCAATGTGTGGGTAATTATATTTTATTCGTTTCATTGGAACATCGGCAGAAAAAAAATGGGTTTTCACCAACTGACCAATGAAGAATTGGATTTAATCACTGAATATCACTATTATTTAATTATCCACACTCTCAGACTCTCATAAATTAATGAGGGGTTATGTCTTTCGTTGATTTTTTTTTAATAAATGCCATTACATGCAACTGGTTCCTAGAATTCAGGAAGAATTTTATACTCTTATTTTCTGTCAGAATTTATGTGATTATTTACACTATTATGCTATTTATCTATAATCGAACTATTGTCCAAATCTTGGTTGTTGTTTTTATTAAAACGTTTCGGCTTTTGTAGCCTCGCGCTATTCATCAGGTCTATATTAATCTGAGTATCCTGCATGAAACTGAGTACTGAACTATCTATTCAATCTACAGAACACAGGCATAGTGGATTTAAAGTTGGTTCGTGAATAAAGGCAACATTGCGAGTTCAACGAGAACTGTTTTTTATATATATATATATATATATATATATATATATATATATATATAATGGTACTCTGCTACTGCTTGGAAAAATCTTGGGTATTTCGGCTTGTAGTAGGACAAACCAGTACCCAAGGAAAAATGAGGAATAAAAAAGAAAGAACTAAGAACATGAAATTGAGACAAAAACAATTTTTCTGAAACAAGTATGGTGGCCGAAAGTTTCCAAAATTCAGTTAATGAGACCAAAGACAGTGAAGAAAAAAAATAAGGAAATGTAGCGGCTGGAGAGACGCCCTCTTGCTGGACGTCACAGCCGAAGTGTAAAATCAACAATACGGAATACCTGGAGAAAGCCAAGAGCTACGCATATCTGGTTACAGCAGATGGGCTCTTGTCCAATCCCGAGGAGCTAAAGAAAGTTGAAAGAATAATTGTGCCAGTCTTTGTGGTGGAAAAGCGCTCGCGCAAAATTTGTCGCTCCACAAAAGACACTGTAATTAAGGCCTTAACTTCTCTGGGCATTAAAGCTCAGAGAGTCATCAAAGGAAAAGGCTATTTTATGTCGGACGTACTATTGCCCACACCTGCCGATTGCGAACCTGCATCGAGGAGGGAACTCATAATAAAGGACCGTATTCTGCGCACGGAATATGAAGGCATGCGGAAGACCAAGTAGCAGTATATGGGGTTCCTCAGTTTGTCGGGGAGCACTTGGCCACTTATCTGCATTAGTTTGGACAGATACTCAGTGCTTCCTCGGAAGACCAACATGCTGGAAGTCTTAACAGACTGGTCACCTGTAGTCTTCCTGCACAGAAAAGAAAGCCTCTGAAGTTCTGGCTAACCAAATCCCCCTTTGTTCGAGGCTGTTGTATCCGTCTAGCCTGCAATGGGCATGTCAACGATCGGGACCGGTGTGGTGAAACCCCTGGTTGGGTCAAACTCTCAGTCCCCATTCCCCGAAAAGTCTTTGATCGCCGCTTGTGCGTTTGCGTAGGAGGAGGAGAGGGAATGGCAGGTCGTTGGCAGGGCGAAAGGGAAGCTCCAGGCAGCGGGACCTCGTTTCACACAAAAAGGGAAAGACACAAACAGTCCCATTCCCTCAAATAGCGCGAAGAGCGTCTCTCCAGCCAGAAATCTTCGGCAACAGCATCTGAAATTCGAAACCAGTTTTGAGAAGAAAGAAAACTACAAAAATTAAAAGACACTCGATCTGAAAAATATATACATCAACAAAAAATATCAGTTCCTTCATCCACATCTTACAAACAAAAACTTATGACACCACCCCCTTGAAAAAATCTCCGTCTCCTTCCCCTTTCAAAATGACTACTCTTCAAAATTTCTCCCACTCCCCAAAATTACCTTACCCCTACCACTTCCCATACCCCTAAACCTTCTCTTGCCAAACCCCCATCAGTCCCCCCCTAAAATCTGAAAAACGCCAAAGAAGTCCATCCACTGACGCAGTTGATTATATGTGCAAAAAAAAATAATTAAATAAATAAGCCCCAAATTCAATACAGGGGGAAAAGTTCGCATTATGACAAAAGAGCAAGAAGAGAAAATTTCTTTACAGTGCAAAAACATCAAAGAACTGAAGCACTTGATTAACGACCTTGATGTGGAGGACCCCAGCAACTTACCTAACACAAAAAGGATACTAACTGTAATTAGGACTGGGGCCCCTGGGAAGTACGTATGGACAATGGAAACAGAGGCAACCCAGGTCTTTGGCATGGTACCTCGAATTGCATTCTTTGACAATGATAATGTTAAGAAAGTAAATCAATTTTGTTCAGGGAGGCTACCGCTTTTCGTTCAGTCCTCCCTGTCTAGAGCGCTTAAATTAACTTTTCCCCTGGACATTGGCAGCTTGTTTCCTGATGGCTCCATCAGGACTGAGATGGGCATAGTTTCCCTGGGAGTGGCCGTCTTAACCCCGGCCATGTTCAATGCAGGAGAGCAACCCTAACGGGTCTGATAATGTCTCCCTGGTTAGCTAGCGTGAATGTCCAAGGCCTGAGGTCGGAGTCTCGCATGGTGAGGCTCTCTCGCGACCTTCAGTGCCTCGAGGTGAACGTTTGTTGTGTACAGGAGATCCGATTTTCTACTCATGACAGCGTCTTTATTCAGCATTTTTGCTGGTCGTTCGAGAGGTGTCTGTTGGCTGGTGAGCAAGACTTTGAAGGCTGTGTGTACTCTTGTCTTTGCAGATCCGGCGGGCAGGCTTTGCGTGCTGAATATTACCATAAAGGATAAGACTCTTCGTCTCATTGGGGTTTATGCGCCCAATGTCCATTCTGAGGGGCCTGCTTTGTTTTGGCATATCAAGCCTTTTTTGACGACATCTCGTCGGGTAGTTTTAGCGGGAGATTGGAATGCCGTCCTTGACCCCGACATAGATCCTATAGGGCAATTTTTTTTTCCTTTAGTCTAACTCCCCACCCCTCCCTCGTTATGTGGTCAGTGATGTCAGTTCTCTGTTGGATGTGGGGCGCCTTTCGTTTTTGTGTCAGAATCAATGCATGTCTGTATGTGTGGTTGGGACGGATGAATACTTATATATGTTTTAGTCTCTTATCGATTTCGTCCAGTTAAGTGATATTTCTGTCAAATTTAAGGTTTGTGGGGGGGTTTATTACTAACATGATTTTGTTTAGTTTTTTTGTAAATAGTTCTTAACCATATTGTTCATAATCATTGGGGATATTTAACTTGTAGTTTTTTATTCCCCTCCCCCAACAGACAACGTTTTGTACATTTTAGGATTTTCATTGAGACAAAGAGGTATTTTGGTGGATGTAGCAAGAAAGGTGAGTATAGATGTGTTGTTTTGGTGGTAAGAATATTGTTTTGTATGATTGGTCAGTGGTTGGGGCTAGCTAAGTTTTAAAATTAAGACAAATGATGACCGTCCTTTACCCCATCCCCCTTTTTAGACCTTGGGACACATTTTCTGTAACTTTTACAGAAATAAATATTGCCAGTTTTACACTGACGATCCGTTTAGGTGAAACCTAGGTTGGTTGGCCTTGCACTTTAGGTTTATATATATATATATATATATATATATATATATATATATATATATATATATATGTATGTATTAGGCCTACGACCATAACAGGTTGAAATAATAATTGCGATATCAATCTCTAGGCCGGACAGTTTGCACTTGGACACAGTAGTAACGAGCAAGCAATAACTGAGCAGTAAAAAAATTGGCCAGCTTGATGAAAAACAGTCTATCTCCGTAGATTAAGTAATATATATATATATATATATATATATATATATATATATATATATATTTGTTATGCCAAATTGGAAAAAGTTTACTTGTAATGCGTGTTGTCTTTTACGAATTCATTGTACTAAATTATATATATATATATATATATATATATATATATATATATATATATATATACACACACAGAGAGAGAGAGAGAGAGAGAGAGAGAGAGAGAGAGATAGATAGATAGATGGGGCCATATCACGCTGGAACATTGCATTTGGCATTATCCCCAAAGTTAAGCTAATGTACACATTGGTCAGTACCTATATGTTCGGCTGCTGAATGATATTGGATGTGTGTAGGCTGTAATGGAAAAAGACTCAGAAATGGAAAGTTTCAATTCCAGATGGATTCTTTATATTCACTTACTAGCAAATAACCTTGGAGAAGGTATAAATCAACCTGTTCTTCCCCCTATCTATGGGTTGATTAGTATGGCCTGTATCAGTAAAGCCTCAGAAAACAGAACAGTTAAATGTGAGCTTATGTTCTACATACAGACAATGGTTTACTGCACTTTAATGATGAAAGACTACTGTAATATAAAATGATTTTCGGTCACTTTCCCGCCTCTGTGTGGTAGACTCCTCTTGTCTTTTCTATAAATACTTTCATATTAAGCGTTCTGGTGAATTTTCTTCGACAGTACACAGACTTTATCAATTTATGAACAGTACCAGATTGGCGGTAATGTCACGTCATTTTACCCTTTAAAATCCTAGATGTAACCGTATGGTTTATGTTAACAATTTCTTTTACCACCTTGTTTCACTTGTTGAACTCTTCTCCTGCTTGTTGCTTCCCAGTCAACTTTGATCTACAAACATATAAGTACAATATCAATCGTTATCTATTGTCGTCTTAATTACTTTTGCTCTTTTAATTGTTTCTATACTTTTAATAGTGTTTTTTCTCATATTCTTTAACTTTAAGTAATCCCTTCCATCTTAGGGAATTTATTGTATTATTTGGTGTGAAATCAGAAAAAAAAATGTATATTTTTTTTATTATAGTTTATTGTAGTCAACAGTAAATTTGATATGTTTACTTTTCCCGTTTTGATGTAAATATATCTCGAAGACATTGTCTTGTCAACGAGCATCATTAGCTTGACACCAGATAATGTAACGCAGACGGATGGTAAAATTGTAATGCAGGGAAATTCGTATAACTGTATAATGCAACACACTGTGTGTTATGGTGTGTTCTGTAGACATTTGAAGAAAAACATGAAGGTCTACTCCACATGCACGTCCACGGTATAAAATTGTTCCCGGTGTTGTCTCAGGCGATCGATTTCAGGTCACCTGGATCCTGATAGTTCTTTGGCTTCAGAACAAGAACTATCAAAAAGCAGCACGTAAATCCGTGAATATGCTTTTGTGATGAGATCGATGACACGTTTCCCTTTGGCAAGTCAAGAATCACTAGAAATGGGTACCTAGTCAGGATACATTGAATTAAGCTGGTAGACCGACGTGTTACCTGAAAAATGCAAAAACGTCAGAACATCCTGTTAAATAGTTGAGGAAAAGAGTACTATTAATCCCCCCGACCAAAAAAAAAAAAATGAAAAAAAAAATATTTTGAAAAGTAAAAGTAATGTTTTGTTAACAATGTTCGACTTCTATTTACATTATTAGGACTATTGTCGTCATCTTTGTCGCCATATTTATTACAAAGTTTTCGGCTGTTGTACGCTCCGGCCTTTTTCAGGTAATTGGAATGTCGAACTGAACCCTTTATTTCGCTCACTGGGGTAGAATGTTCTAGTTCCATGTGTCATGTTTTTAATGAATATCAGTTATCAGTTATCTCCTGTTAATTCCCCTGTCCAGTTTCTCTACTGCCTTAACCGGGTATTGAACGCACACTGTTTGGGTTCTGTCACTGGATCTAACCAACGCTTTTATCCACTGTGCCAGGCGTCCTTGGGGCTTTGGAAGCAAGCTGCCGGAAGAGAGTTCCAAAAGCGAGAATACGACAGAACAAACTATTAGCATAATATTATCGTCGCATAGAGTTCTTTCAACTGTAAAATGATGATTCCTTGTTGACAATCTAGTACTACGTTTAAATTCATAAATCTTGTTACGACTGCACAAAGTTCATCAGAACAATTACTATGAAAATATTTATAGAAAAGTCACAGGGAAGCTAAATTACGGCGGTGGGAAGATGACTGAAACAAAGATGCCAGATCAAGACCAATGATATTGCAGATTCTTCTTTGGATTTTATCAAGGATGTCTAAATATATAGCAGGAGCATGCGGATATATATGGCAGCAAGGTTTTAAGTATGGACGAACGGTAGATTTATAAATATATATGATTATGGAGAGCAAAATTGTTTAAACATGACGCAGCTAATCAACATTCCTATTAGCAAGCCCAACAATTAATTCAATATAATCTTTTCACTTCATGTCAGCGGGAAAATGTCAGTCCGAAAAGGTTGCAAAGAGTCACTCCTGTAGGTTAGCATCAGTTATACCGATGGAAGGCAGAAAGATGTCTCTGATGATTGATAGAGAGCAGGTTCGTTTTTGAGACGTTAAAATTATCAAGCCATTCCTTACCTGATTTATCAGCCGATTGTAGCTCATTTCGAGCAAGTTGGACTTATCAAACTCATGAGATTACTGTTAAGACAGGAGTACAGCATACAGACTGAGTTGAGAAATGAAGCCATCTAGAAGTTATTTGATAAAAATCAAGAATAACCTATGTCCAATAATAATGTTCAAACGAGCATCTGTATTAAAACGGACCATCACTAGAATAGTAACAATATTTCTGATGTACAATTCCTAATTAACTGCTGAATATATGCATCACTTCACAATGATTAATTTCACTAGGGTGAGTTAATTGCTACATATAAATTTTGGTTTGGAGACAATGTTCGCTGCAGATTAAGGCAAAGCGTAAATAAAATATTGAATTTTTTACTATACCTGGGTAACAATTTACTGTGAGGTGCCTCGCCCGTCCTCGTTTCACGTTTTGTACTCGGTGCAATGACTGCAACACGAAGCGCTATTTCCTTATAAATCAGACGGACAAGGACACGCTCGGTTTAGCGAGTGTAATCAGTTGCATTGGCAGTGGCACTCAGCTGTAAGATAAATTTCCATTACTCCACGCGTCATGTCTTGTAAGTCTAGCAATTAGTACACAGGTCGAAGTGTGCACTTATGCAGTCTCTTCTCTTGCGCGCAAATGCTTTACTTTCCCACTCAAACAGCTAGTGAATGGTGATTTGTTCTTCCTGTAATTTCTTTTATATATCACTCGATCCATTGCAGCTTACGAGAATCGTGAAAAATTAATTAGGATTTCTTTTCTTTTTCTTTTGTTTTAATTCTTGCATATGATCATTCTCGTCTGCGACTCTACAGCGAAGAAACATGATTGAATCTAACTTCTTACGGTCGGAACATGTTGAAATAGCAGGTTTTCTACGATAATCGATGATAAGCAATGTCGAGCCTGGTCAGTTGATTAATGGAGCGCCGAGTTCCAATTCCAACTGGGTTCGTTATATTCATTATACCTGAATGCCTTTTGTGAAACGTATGGTTTAGTGTCTTCTTGTTGTGGTAAGATCCACCTAATTTGCATAGTGGAGTACCGACCATATAAATATGGTTGGTACCGGGAAGAGAGGGGGGAATCAAGAGATTCAACCAGAGACGCTGCCCGACTGCGACTCAGTCAACACATTCTCCAGGAACGGTCTTACCAGGAATATACAAAAGACTATATGTAAATATTGTGTACACTTTCTTGTTTCAATACATTTTGTTCTAAGTACATTTTGTAATGTATTATTATTCCATGCATTAGTCAAGTTTCAACATTTCTCTTCCTAGCTATGGCTTAAAACAGTATACATCCTTATTATCTCCAGCATATTATTACAATGTAAGAATATTTGTGACTTAAAATAACCTTGGAGACCTTGTCAAAAAAGTCAGAGGTATGTATATTCGAGAACTTCGTGTTCAAACTTATCGTGCCTATCTTAGAGAATTACCTTTCCCTCGCATTGGGAGTATGTATAACATCCTGTCATAATTTGAACTGTTATATTTAAGCTCAGCCAACACATCCTTCGTGGCCCAATTCTGCTCTTGGCTGCTACGAGATTAAATTCGAGGTCACCATTTTGAGGCACTTAACTCTTTTGACGTTCTGATGTGACACCGAATACAAAACTTAGTTTATGTTCTCTTAAAATGGACTCGGGCTTACGGTCATATCAGGTTGAAACATCGGTTCTCCTACGATCACTAAGTTAAACAACATCGGACTTGGTCAGTAGCTAAGTGGGTGACCGCTTAGGAAAACCAAGTGCTGTAAGCTTGAATGTGCGGTTAGTGTAATAGATAACGGCTTGGATTTGATAAATCTGTGAGCTGGTTCGTTATATTCACTTAAGCGCAAATACCTTCGTGAAACGTATGAATTCACCTCTTCTACTTCTAACTTATAGGTTTAAACAATATGACTTGTATCATAAATCATTATTATCTCCACCATATTGTTACTATGTAAGAATATATCTGACTAAAATTAACCTGGAAAAAAGATTGTTCGATCGAGAAAAAACAAATCAATCGTTATCTAACATTTACTTTTGCTGTTTCACAGCAACTATCGAGCAATGTTTTTGCCCTTGACAACGTTGCCGTTATTTGACAACTCATGCTGGCAGAATTTGTAAAAAAAAATCCTGGCAATTAAGGTGACATCTCTATTCTTAGCGGACTATAATACGGTTTGACACATTACCTATCGCATTATACTTTCTGAAAACATCGGATGTTGACAATTCTTCAACGACTATATCCTTCGAACTAGGTTTGTTGCCGAATTTCATTTTTGGAAATAAGCGCTAATAGACGGCTGGTAAATAAGTTTTTTTTTCACCCTAATTCTTTGTTTTTTACAAATTTGGTTCATATACACATTAACGTTAGACCTTTAGATTCCGTCATTTATTTTCATCTTATTTTCAATTATATTAGGACTAATGTTCATTGTTTCAAAGATCAGTCGTTTATTTTCAATTTCTCCGTCTTTTTAAAGTCCTCTCCACAAAGCAGTGTAAGCATTGGTCCAGGAAAGTGGATATTAGTAACCACCTCTTGTAATACGTCAGTGTCTGCATCAGTTATAACAGGTTTAGTATCAGAAATAAGGAAATTGAACAAAGAAGAGGCCAGTAATTGTTTCCACCAAAACTTGATAAGACACCAGAAATGGTGAAACAAAATGGTTATTTTTGTAGTGATTGTATAACATATTTAGGCTATAATTTTCGAATAAATTATATTTGCTCTAGTCCGTATTAAGTACTATTATAAAATAGTATTTTTGTTTATTGGATTTTATTCGTATATACCAATACTTAGTTTATATATATATATATATTATATATATATATATATATATATATATATATATATTGCTTGAACCTTTTAAGCCAAAAACTCGTGTCATATATTTAAATAACCTCGTTCGATCGAGATTTTCATATGAATGGTAAGTGTGGAGCTAAACTCGTTCAGAAATATCTAATGTGTTAACTGTATCTAAACGCTTTTTTGTATCAGTGATTAAAATGACATCAATGGCATAAATATGACTTAGCGAGGGCCTCGTATACAGACACTTCAGAATCACAGTATCAGTAAAAGCTTAAATGGATACAGTATGCAGTTCGAGGAGAAAATAATGATAGATGCTGACTTTCAAGCACAATGTTAGAAATGAAGCCCTGTTAGTGAACTTGAGAAACGTTTTTTTTTTCATTGAAAAAATTGTTTCGATAAAAGTATCTAAGAAATTTTAATCGAAGTGGGCAATGACAATGATTGCCGAATATTTACGCATAAAAACTAACTAATATCGT
Source organism: Acanthosepion pharaonis (assembly GCA_903632075.3). Taxonomy (NCBI): domain Eukaryota; kingdom Metazoa; phylum Mollusca; class Cephalopoda; order Sepiida; family Sepiidae; genus Acanthosepion; species Acanthosepion pharaonis. The sequence goes on from CAHIKZ030003735.1 coordinate 43,563, forward strand.
AATGGGCTTTTCTACTTGGTGTCTCGGTTGCATGAATTTAAGCGTGTCACTAGATTCACAACTAGGTCTCACTGTTTTACTGTTTAACTAGCTAGATACAAACCTAAATTCTATTCCAAAGTAAAAGTTTAAAAGACACTTTTCAAATAAGGAAATCCATTTTAAGATTTCTTGCCTCCCTACCATTTACAATCTGCAAAGATTTAAATAGAACGTCAATCAACGTCTACTCTCTTCCTAAGACCATTCCTTTTATTGACCTTTTTCTCACTCCTTACTATTCTCATCATTCCTTGTCTGCATCGTAGTGGCATTGTTAGCTAGCTTGGTGGTCAAACGATCAAAAATAAATTATAATTACTATTACAGTTCTCTGAGTTAAATACGGAATCACATTGAATGCGATAGTTTACTACAATTCTAAGCAGCCTCTGGAAATACGTGCTGAAGCACACCTACACATAATTTTTTCTCTAAAATTTTGATTCTCTCGATTTTTCTCTTCTCTAACTTCTAACACAAACACACACGCACATTCTTCAGAGTAATGAAGTAGCAACGATGGAATAAGTCTCATATATAAGGGGGCGATAAAATACAAGAAACGCTGATGAAACTTTTAAATCGAACAGATTAAATATACATAGAAGCGCTGATATAAAGTACATGTTATATCCAGATGTTTAACTTTATTTAAATTTAGTTTTTTATTAAGGTTTCTATCGCATGTGATATTTTCATATATCCACAATGTCATCGATATTGTTTTTTTTTGTTTTTACTCATACCATATTGTATCCTCTCTTATTTTATAAGATGTACTAGCAGTAGAGCCCGGCGTTGCCCGGGGATATAACAGTAAGAGATAGATCAAGTATCGACCATCATAAAGACTGAAAAATAAAATTTACAAAGATTATTGTTTAAGGTTGATGGACACGCATGTCTTAATTAGTTTTTTTTTTTTACGAATTGGTCAAACCCAAACTCAAACAAAACATTGTTTTCAATCGTTATGAGTCTACCGATTGAATAGAATTTTATTATAAACAATTGTATTGTCAATGGAATTTTAAAAGCATTCTGAATGTAAAAAATAAAGAAAAAAAGACAATAAGAAACACTACCTGCCAAAAAAAAAAAGTGAAGTTTTTTTGAAATCGGTTGAAAAAATGTAGGAAACTGATCCCATATAAAAACGAACACACACACACACACACACACACACACACACACACACACACACACACACACACAACAATGTAACCTGGGTTTTATAATAAATATAACTCGATATGAGTTGTCCCCTTTCATGGTGGCGACAGAATCGTGTTTTATCGTGTTTTCAAATTGATTTCGTGCAAAAACTATTATTGTTTTTTCCCATTTTTTGGCGCTGTCAGAATCACCGCAAGGTAATTTTACGCAGTCCTGTGAAGTTTTATTGAAATCGGTTGAAAAATGTAGGACCTTTGATCCAATATATAAACGTACAGACACACACACATACAATCTGCGTTTTATAATAAGTAAGATTCTATAATCTTGGATGTAAATTTATCGCAGAAGGCACCGACAATAGTCCATTTCAACACACTTTCCCTGTCACAGATATCAGGCTCTGTTATAACTATGGATACATAAAATATGAAAAATTAAAATTAAACCATAACATTACAGTATAGAATGCGATGGATAAATTGTCGAAATTTAAAATTTTTAATTCGCGCATGCGCGTTTTTTAATTTTTTTATTTTGTCGACTGCAGAGTATATTAGGGTTAATTGGGCACAGTCTGTGATAAAAAGATCACCATGACGCAGTTCACTCAGCCAGAAATTTGGAAACGTCATGCTGTACTTCTTGGCATTCGCACCCGAAGCTGCAATACGAACATTTCAGATTGTTTGGGTGTCAAGCTGAAGACAGTGCAGAGTATTTGGAGAGATTTGGATGATATATCCAATCAACAACATGGTGTTTGGCGTGATCACGAGTGATGGCGACGTTATGCCTCCATTCATCTTCTCACAGGGCCTCACACACAACACGGAAGCCTACATCAATACCTTGAGGAGTTAGTGCTGCCCTGGGTCAGTAGGGTGGATGCCGGAAGAACCTATATTTGGCAATTTTTGCGATCATATCACCCCTTACAACTGACTACTTAAACCGCTAGACAGCAAACCCATTGTTTATTATATGTGGGGAGCAGTTGAGAGGGAGACCAACAAAACTCCTTGTAACAGCAATGATCAATTGAAGGCAAAGATTATGAAATCAATCACCAACTTAAACAAGGACACCTTCCAGAAGAGATGCGGGAGATTCGAACTCATTTAGAGGCCGTGATTGAAGCCAGTAACGATTTTATTGAATAAATTTACTCTTTAGTATTTCAAGATATTGCGTGTAATTTGGTAAATATGTTTGTAAAATCTGTTAAGTCAGAGATATAAGTGAAGCATACATAAATGAATAATAATCGTTACGCAAGAGACCAACAAAACTTCTTGTACGACCAAAGATGAACCGAAAGCAAGCATTAAAGCAACACCCAAAGACCTGAACAAGGAGACCGTCCAGAAGAAGAACAGGAGATTCTGAACTCCTCTAGAGGTCGTGATTGAAGCCAATGGCGATTTTATTGAATATATTTACTCTTTTCTATGTCAAGATGTTCTTCTGTAAAAATGTAATGTCAGCGACAATTTACTCATCGCACCCTGTATGTGTTTGTCAGTATATACTGATTTTGGTATCTGCCACATTTGGGGTTTGCTGAATGGTTCAAACTGTAGCAAGTTTAAACAATAAGAAAGTATTCAATGTTTGAATGAAATTATAAATAAATATGAACATGATACTGACGCTGTAAATTCTTCTTAGATCTTCAGAGATTCGAGGTACTTATAGAATTAGTTATTGATTTGTGAATAATCGATGCCAACAGGTGTAATTCATTTAAATTTGTTTGTCTCGATTTCGAGATATGAATCATATAAATCCGTCCCTTTGAAACCCGATATCAATATATATATATATATATATATATATATATATATATATATATGTATGTATATAAATTAAATGTATATATGCTATTTTTCTATGTGTCCACGTGGCTTTTTGTACCTATATGCGTAGATTCTGTTGTCAGTGATAAATATTTGATTAAACGCTTCCCCGCATTTTCTCATACTTCACAGAAAAAAAGTGAGTTCAGCTCAAACAATATTAGTCAAGTCGGTCGATAAAAGTTTCTGATTTTATACCTGTCAAAAGTGATAAATCACCTTCAGATCAGGGGGAGGAAACTCATCAATGAGTTCTAGATGGCGCGCTAATCAGCATTCATTGTAAAACTCGCAGCCTTCGAGCCGCCTATTCCTGAATCACCTGCCACTCAACCACAGTGAATTTCTGATGGGCCACTTGAGCAAATAGTTGTTATTATTTTATATATTTACATGTTCAGTTTCTTTTTCTAGCCTGAAGGATATTAGTGCCCTTGAAGCTAGAGAATTGTGACATTTGATTTCTTTCTTTTTTTTCTTTACGAGTTCGTGCGCATTGCGAATAGAACATTTTTTTTACCAACTAGATTTCGATTTAATACCAAGAAATGAAGTCTTGAATAATAATGCAATCTTATATCTTACGGTATGTAGATATAAATGGAGGATTCAATGAATAAGTATTGACGTAACTAGGAAAGTATGGACAAAAATGTGTTATGTTTTATCAGATTATGTATTTTTACGTGTAGTCATATGTACATATTTGAAAGAAACAGTCTCTAACTTGAAATCACCTACTTATCTTCGTTGTATACGGAAACGTTTTTAACAAGCATGAGTACACACATGCGCACACACAAACACGCGCACAGCACTGTTTTTTAAATATATAATATTTTTATATGACGGTTCCCTGTAAGATACATGTTCGATTCCTGTCGGAGGACATATATTTTCTATAAAATTCCTCGGACATTCAGGCCGGTAAATGTTGTTAATACTGTTTAGTATAAAGAGAGCATTTACTTAAAAATATATATCTATAAAAATAATGTATAAACAGAAAATGTATTAAAATAATTATCGGAATTAGTCCATTTCAGAATATATAATGATATTTGTTTACATGAAGATGCACTTCGTGCTGTCATGAGCGTACAGGAGAAATCATGGAAAATTTGTAGTTTAAAAGTAGTAATTTGACAACCATATATATATATATATATATATATATATATATATATATATATATATATATATATATATATATATAGTTCCTCCCTTTCTCTCTCTCTATATATATATATATATATATATATATATATATATATATATATATATATATATATATAAATATATATATATGTAAATTGTGTGTAGTCATAGTAGGCAGATAAAAGATATAACGAGCGATAAAAAAACATATTACTACTACTAATAATGATAGTGATGAAAATACAAATAGTAATATTTATTGTAATTTATTATGCATTTTCGATTCCATAAAAGCATGATGGGAAAAGAAGTTAAAACCGGGATATAAAATGAGCTTGATTTTTGGCCTTAAAAATCTAATAGTTTTGAGCTATTAGTTTTTCAAGGTTTATGGTTCTGGTGCATTTGTTGATAGCTTGATTTGCTATCACCCCCTCTCCTCTCTCTCTATATATATATATATATATATATATATATATATATATATATATATATATTATACTATCTTTTTGAAAATATGATTCCATCGCGACACAGAAATTTCTGTTTCAAAATTGAAACTAAAGTTGTAAATTTAATTATAAAAATTAAACTGAAAATCGACCTGACTTTGTAAATAACATATATTTGACGCATAAGTTGTCTCTGGAAAGTAAAACCCAACCACCCCAAATCAAAATAGATTGAATTTTCCTTAACCTGAACAACTCAAAATATTAAGATTTTCTGCGCTTATAAATTAAGTAAATTACTTAGAAAGTTATTCCTAACACCGCTTGACACTCGAACGAAACTTTGGATTTTAGGTTTAATCCGCCATGTCTGAAGAACATGCTCAAAGACGTTTCCCAAGAGATTTCATACGCAAGCAATCAGACAACCACGGATACCCTTATTACAGACGTAGAAGCCCATATGATAGTTGGTTTTCAGCAAAGGTTGGACAAAATGAGGTTGACAACCAGTGGTTATCAATTTTGCCATTTAATGTCCACGTTAATGTTGAGTTTGGCAACTCCGTGGAATCCATCAAGTATATTTACGAGTACGTCAACAGGGGATCAGACCTTTTTTTGTTTTGCATCAGTAAAATAGCCGAGATGTGGTAACCCAGTATCAAATGAGCAGATATATCAATGATAAATCGGCATTTTTTAGCAAGTTTAGCTTCCAACTACATTAAAGTGACTCGGCAATTGTCTATTTGGAAACCAGTCAAAGTGTCTACTTCACTGAAGCAAATGCGATTCTTGTAACTCACGTACCGAATGATACTATACTCACAGCTTTACTCAAGCTGTTCCAAAATGATCCTTTTTCCCCGTACATATTTGTACTCCCAAGTCTCATTTTTATTACGTATGGTAAGGCAAAAATGGATAGGTGCGTACATTGATAGGTCAAGATGTACTGGGGCATTATGGCATTGATATTGATGAGTGCCTAGGTAGCGTGTACATTTTGCATCCCATCCAACATGAATGTTTTTTATTTTCGTGTCGTTCTTCACAATATTCGAGTCCAAACATCCTTCTAGGATCTTAAAAATGTAAACGAACTGGTTTGTACGATCCTTCGAGAAGCATGCTTGAGTCAAGTTTTGCTTGAATATGATAACCAGTAGGATGAAAAAAATGGATGAGACTATTATGTCACAATCACATGCGAATTCTAGCTCGCTATTTGTAATCCTATTGCAAACATGTGAAGTAAGTGATTCTACCTCTTTGTGGTATAAATATAGCGATAGCTGATCTGAAGAATTTAAGCACCAAGCCTGACCCCAATTTCCAGGTAAGAAAATAGAATTTTTTTTTTATGCGTTACGCCCCAAGCAAGGCGTGAAGCCACTAGGATGCAGGGGGATTGCGGGAGATTTAGAGCGAGAGCGGATAGGAGTGATAGAAGAAAGGATGAGGAGGGGGATAGTGTGTAGATCAAGGTAACTGGAGGTGTCGATTGACATTACATTTGAATAGTTGGAGATTATAGCTTTCAGGGAAACAGTAATTGGGAAGGGTGTTCCACAGGCGAGAGGTGCGAGGTATGAAGCTATTGGAGTAGAAGAGACGGCTACATTTAAAAATTTCTATAGTGTAAGGGTGAGAGCGGGATTCCAGCTTCGTAGGGCGCTTGAATTCATGGAGTCTGGAAACCAGTGAAAGCAGCTCATCGGAGCAATTTTCCATGGAAGTATTTGTAGAAAAGACAGAGAGAGGCGACGTCGCGTCTGTGAGAGAGTGACTGCAGACGAGAAGCCAGATCAGGGCCAATTAGATTACATATCCGTCTCAGGATCTTGTCAAGAACTCCGAGGTAAGCAGAAGGTGCTTCAGCCCATATATGGCAGCAATACTCCATGCAAGGGCGAATGGTTGTTTTGTATATTTGAACTATCGATTCAGGGGAGAAAAATTTACAACAGCGTGTTTATTGTTACAGTCAGAGAAAACAAAGCCGTTTCTATGGGAGGGAATGTGAAACTACATTTGGCCTTGTATGTCTTAGGTGTTTGTTAATGAGCAAGGACACCGCAAATCACATTAATGCGTGCGTCCCATGTCAATCTAAAAATCTCCAAAAAGTAAAACCTACAATGTAGGAAACTAACCTTTCCCGATAACCCTTTGCTAAAATTGCAGCTGATGTATCCAGAGCCTATCCTTGCTCATTAACAAACAATCAATAGATAGTTTTATCGATTTATATTAGCGGATAGCCTGAGGCATTTGCCGTTACTAATAAAATAAAGGTGAATTTGTCGCTCATTTATTGAGAGATGAATTTTTTTTTTCGTTTCGGTGCTCCGTTGCAGATAGGTTACGATAACGGCACTGTAAACGTAAATCACATTATGAAAGAATGGCTGGAAAAGCTGAGGATCGATCGGGTTACTACCTCGTTTTACTGTCCTCAAAGAAACGTGGTAAGACTTCATCGCACAATGCGCTACATATTAGCAAAGAGAGTAGGCGATAATGAACGATCCTGGGATGTACACTTGAGCCAGACGCTAGCAGCGATCAGATTCAGTGTAAACGAGACAACAAAATTTTCGCCTTTTAAACTAATATATAATAGAGATATTCTGTAAATAATATTTTACAACCTAGACGATCTTCCTATGGATATGAATATCCCCAAATAGCATTCCAGCAACAACATAAAGCTTTCGTTAGAATGAAAGCGAACGTATCTAAAGCTAAGAAAAATACAGTAACAATATGCGGAAAATAAAAGTAAATAAGTTAGCTTTGAAATAGGAGAACCAGTATATGTTAAGAACTACGGAAAAAGTTATGAATTCGATAAAAGGTGGAAGCCATATTATATAGTTATAGGAAGAAGAGGGCCTGTTTCGTATAGATTTAAGGATCAGCTTGCGTGTACAACTACAAAGGCATATGCAGTCGATCTTCGTAGTGCGAATGTCGATGAATGGAGCATTCCAGAAGGGAGAAATTCACCGATGTGAAAGGTTACTTTAGCGTTATTTATGAGTAAATAACTCAGTGACTCTGTGCAAAGTAAGATAGTAAATGCTCCGCCTGACATGATCGAAAGGTTTTGTAGGATGTGGGAAATCCCTGAAGGAGAATGCGCTGCGCCTCTGTTGGAGAGAGTAGTGATACAGAGGGCGTTAGATTAAAAGAAAAAAAATATCGAAGTAATTTGTTAGGACTCCGAAAAGATAATATACAGGAACATATGTATCTATAAGAATATCAATGTAGCTAAGTTTGTTTTTGTAAATTCCTCGACCATACTAAAACCAAATTGTGATATGGAAAAGTGAAAAGTAGTAGTCGAGGAAGTATGGAGGAAAATATTTTTTTATGTTTAAGAAAGGAACAGAAAAGAAGAGATAAAAAATTAATGACTCTCTAATGAGAATATTGATTTCTCGAAATAACAGGCTTAGTTTTTTTTTTTTTTTTTTTTTGTCATTATGATAGTTCCATGAAGGGAGTCAAGGTGGACTTCAAGTGAAACTGAACGGTCAGTGAAAACTGATCCGAAGTATTGATGTCAGCTAGACAAAAATCCCCTAAAGTTCTGGATAACGACCCACTCTTCCCATTATGAAACAAGATCTTTCCTTGATTTTGTGCTAACAAAAAAAAAAAAAAAAAATTCTCATCGTATCACCAAATGAACGCAAGGTTATTTTAACTTTTGTTTTCTTCCCGAGGAACCACTATTTGAACTGATATTCCTTTTTCGTTATTATTACTGAAACTGTGTTGATTTGTTTGTTGATTATTTTATGTGCATTGTAAACCCTAAACATTGCTATTAAACATTGCTATAGCGAGGGAGGACCGAGAGGAGAACGAACAGATATTTAACAATATTTTTTCTTTAAGGAGGGCGCAGATGTAGAAATATGAGATAAATTTAAGACAACTCGAAACGGAACATTTACTTTCGACCGATGGCTATCGGTAATTGGAGTCAACATCAAAGTACAAGAGCAAGACTGAGAAAAATGAGAGAGGGAAGATTAATTGCTTTTTTTGCGCGAAGATGACAGAACAAAGAAAACTGTTGTCAATAAAATTGACGAGCTTGCGCAAAGGCAAACGCAAAGTGGATAGCGGGCCGCGCAGAAAGACAGACCACGGCCGCTGAGTTGTGCACCTCCCCTTAACGCCTCAACACGCCTTCGCTCCCTTATAGTAGTAAAGTACTAACTAAGAATAAAATTTGGTTTACTACTAGAAATTGTTTTGTTTTTCAACCGTGGGTAAAATCATTCTGTAGAGAGAGAGAGAGAGAGAGAGAGAGAGAGAGAGAAAGAGAGAGAGAAACTGGACTTGGGTCGTCGAATCGAAGATTGACGTTGATCAATGCGCCAATTTTGAGACCCTATTGCGTTGCAGATCAGACCAGACATCAGGTTCGTTGTAAGGGTGTAGCTTCTTGCAGTCAAACGTTTGTGGCTTAAGAATTAGCCTTCAGCCAGCTCGTTACTCCCGAGTGTAAAACAAAACAATTTCTGGTATTAAACCAGATGTTATTCTTATCTAATATCTTACTACTCTATGCGAGCGAAGGCCGCTTGAAGCGTAAGTGAAGGGCAGGTGCGCATTTCAGCAGCCGTGGTCCGCCTTTCTGCGTGGTCCGCATATTACATTATGTTTGCCTTTGTGCAGGTTTGTTAATTTGTATAGTTAACCATTTTCTTTGTTCTCTGATCTTCACGTAAAAAAAAGCAATTAATCTTCCTTCCGTCACTTTCTCTCAGTATTGCTTTTGTACTTTTAAGTTGGTTCGAATTTCTGATAGCCATCGGTCGAAATTAAATGTTCTGTATCAAGATATCTTAAATTTAAATAATGTTGCTACGTTCCCTCCTATTCAGAGCTGGCTAACGACATCAAAATTGTGTATACGTAGTATAGTAATAAATGTCTAAATTTCTACTCATAATGCATTTTATTGTCGACTGATGCTTATTGATGGTGTGCATCTCGTGAATATAAGCACTATCAGCTGGCCGGTAATGCATTTCATCAATAACAACAGCGATGTGTGTGACAAGAAGGACGTATGGTCGGTGTAGATTTTTGGAGTCCGTCCTGCACGAAATTATTGGCAGCATTTTTAAACATTGTGCTGAAAGTCAAAATCGTTATTATATCATTAATTTATTTTCTGGTTACATGTGCCATCCATTCCAGTTTCTGTTGGAATTCTTCAACTTTTATATTATGTATTATTTGGTAAATATTTTTGGTTGTGATTGTGTAGAACAAGTCTGTAAAATCTGATGGACGATTGTCTTTCTTCAAACTTAGAAGTTTCATTCTTCACTTGAAAACATTTTCATTCATTGACCCGAGAAAATACGTAATTATTGTTTCCCATCTCCATAGATGTTTTCCTTCTAAAATAATCTATTTATATCTGTATTCATCCATGTCGACCGTAGTCGGGATCATCGAACTAATGTTCCGTCACCCGGGCCGTCTGCCCCGTTGCTGTCCTATCCTGTGACGACCAATGTGACTTGCTATTGGTCGCGGCACCAAATGTGACGTTCTAACCCTTTGCTGATTCGGATGGGAATCTGGTTAGATTCGGTATCAGCCTTGTCGTTTCCAGCTCGCCTCCAAAGTCTGGTTACCGAAGTAACTGCTTTGATTTCTAGTCTAACCTACCCACGTTGTGATTTGATCTTAGATAGACGAAATCAATCAGTCGCCGGGCCGCAATGCAAGTCGAGTCCGAACAAGGGTAATACCGCACAAGTATATGTAAAAGAAAATAAAGTAACAACTCGAAAAGTTCAAATGTGTTAAAAAAGAATAACAATATTTTATATCTGATTGCTGAATACAGGACTACATCTTTCTCCCAAACCGCTAATATGGATAAGTGACACTTTGCGTTTGTTAGGCGAGTCTTAACATCTTAAGTTGTTGTTGTTTTTTTGTTTTTTTTCAAGAAACTGGTTTTTGGTGTATCTTCAGGCGATATTCGTAAAACTTGTTTTGGTGGTGTGAGTCTGTCGTTCTTCAAAAATAAATTGTTCTTGGTTAGAAGTTGGGGTCGTGATGCGTGGATCTCAGTCAGCTTTCTGCGAGGCGGGTCTCAGAGCTCACAGCTCAACTGCAACTAACTTCTCTCTGACTCAACTTCCAACTTGAGGTTCTTTGATAATTCTAAATCCACGTTAAGGATTTTCTTTGTTTTCGGTCAGGAAAATTTATTACTTTCCATTTTTGGAAGTCCATTACTTTCTACTTTAAGGGAATAGTCCTCCCAAATTCTTCCTTTCTCATATTGGTATCTCATACCAATTCCCTCAGAGGGCGTCAACAGGTTCACCTCTCTCTCACAGTGGCATCTCAAACAAATTCATTCAGGGGGCGTCAACATGCCTCCCCTCCTTCTTCATAGTTTACGTTCATCTACCGCTTACGCCACCCTTCAGGCAATGAACGCTCAGCAAAAAAAAAAAAAAATATCTTCTTCCTTTCTTTTTCTTTTTCTTTCTTTTCCACGAGCAGACCTCACACGACTCGTAGGATGGTCCCAAATCTCTATCTTAACCGAATCTCATCTGGAGTTCGTCAACGAGATCTTCGTCAAACAATCACTGAGGTTGGTCAATGATTTTCCGCACCCTGTCGCCAATTATCTGTTCCGATAAAATAATTCTTCTATCATGGCCACCTCTGACATAAAACAGGTGTTTTTTACCAAAAGATATCTCCGCAGATAGTTAATAGTTTAATCTTTCCATCTTTGTAACTTGTGGGTGGTCCAGCGGTCATTTTTCTTGGTCAGTGCATGACCTAATTAATTTTATCTCTTAGCATTCTGCCTTGTAGGCCACTTGACCAATTTGAAATTTTCATTGTTGCCATGGGCAGATGGCTATCTTTTATTCGCTCCGTCGTAACATAAATGAAATTAAATCCGCCAGATCCGAGGTCTCACTTTCTTCGCTAATGAAAATAAAATCTTTACTTTTCTTGTTTGAAAAAATAACATCGCTCAGTGTCTTTTCGTGATAGCTTCTTGTCATCTAAATTAATTTTCGCCTTATTTTTCACACAAACCTAAATAGTGTCACACTAATTCGAACGATCCGTTCTTTGGTTGTATGATATGTGATACACCAGGGCTACATACAGTTTTGAATTCATAGTTACTTTCTCCTAGACCGGTTGCAACCCAAAGCTATAAAACCCAGTCTGTTCTGCTATTTATCCATAGCTGGGATGAGAGCATGATTCATATCTTGCGTAGGTGAATGTAATGGATTCGACTGGAATTCAAGCTCGGCTCTCTGATTCCTGAATTTGAGCTGCTCCCAGTTACTCCACCGTGTCTTGTAGTAATTAAAAAAGGAAAAATCCCAAAAAACCCCAAAAAACAAAGCAAAAAAAACCCCAAAAAACAAAACAAAAAACCCCCCAAAAAACAATGCTGATGAGGTGGGGGGGTCAAAAAATGCAGCAATCGCCGGCAGGCCAGTTTTTTTCTTCTTCTTCTCAAGGAAATGGATTACCTGACTCTCTTTCTCAGCCGTTACACTGGGCAGTTGTGAAACAGACACCAAAGTCAACCGCGCCTACTTCGACTTCCTCTTTGTTCGTCTTTCATGTCGTACGTCCATCTCTATTGCACAGAGTCCGCTGAATGATCCCCGATTCACTGATGCTCCTGGCACTTTGCTTTTTATGCTGTTCTAATACGGCCGAAACTTGCATGTGTGCAAATATCGTCTCGTTTCGGACGAGATCGGAGCGCATAAATTGCGTCTTCAATAGCGGCCATATTTCTTTTTGTCATCACTTTGTAAGCAGGACACATTCGCGCTCGTTTCGAATTCTGAGGTAAGTCATGTCTTTCGTCACACGTATCTTTATTGATAATAGATATTAATATTATTTAACAACGACAATACCACCACCACCACCACCAACAACAACAACAACAACAACAATAATAATAATAATAATAATAATAATAATAATAATGGAGTCACAGATTGCGTCTCAGATTGAGGACTCGGAGAGACGTGTTGAAATTTCAGTAGAGTTCCTCACAATTAATTACTTGCTAATACCATTGGAAAAAATATTGATCCATTTTTCTCCAGTTATAGGTAAATAGTAGAACAGACTGGTTTCTAAAGGGTAGGTGTGCAACCGGTTTAGGAGAAGAAAAATTCCGAATTCAAATGGGTAAACTGAAGTGATATCTGGAAACGGAGTCCCTAAAACATACCGATGCCATGTTCATTTTCGTTCTGGGAAGACGCCAGTGCTAAGCTGTATTGGTCTCTTAAACTACCTCGCGGACGTGGAGACGAGAGACTTGCCTCATGGGAAACTTTCGATCTCTCATAAAAAAAAACAACTCTTCCCAGGCCTGAAAATAGAAAAGAGCAAAATTTTAATTTGGCGTGTACCATGGTCTCCCGAGGCCGTTTGATGCCATGAAAAGTAATAATAATTGTTTTTATTTTACAAAAACGCACAGGAGAAAATGTCATTTCTGAACTTAGGTCTCTGATTGGGACCCAGTAGCAAATAAGTATAAAACAGAAATCAATAGAAATCTTTTGAATCCCCCATATTAGCCTCTTCATGAATTTTTTCAGCTGAAGATGATTGCTATTTCTCATTCATTCTACAGAGAGCAGCCTGTACCTATTTCTTGGATCCGTTGCATGCATGTTATTTTTTGGTTTATCATTGATCAGTTTTCCGTGTGAATCGCGCATCTTTTTAATAAACTGTTAAATATCGGTGTAGTTATCATCAGATTAATCTTGATACTTCCGTACAGGAAGGTTCATTACATCTAATGACACATTATAGGTGATATTTCCGATGAATTTCCAAGATTATTCGATGTCATCTGCTATCTGTTCTGAAGCAAGAGATCTTTCAAGTTGATCAGATAACGCTTTTATCCCATCGCTGGATTTCAATGACAAAAAATGTTGATAAGCTTTCGGATCGATGATCAGGTTACATGCTTCTTTCGGGCAGTGCGGAAAAAGATTTACGACGTAAAAGAGTTTGATTGGCAAGATAACAGGTGATTTGGAAAGGGCGGATTATGTTAATTTCCTTCATAAATCACTGCTTTCTAATTATGTTATCAATCATAAGCCAATCCATTGATCTTGGATATATCCAAGTTGTTTAGTGTTTTTGTATGCTGAGGGAAAATGTTAGTGCAAATAAAATTCGCTGCAAAACGTATATAATTTGTGTTCATTCGCCTAAAACTATGTCGAGTATAGAAGGCCATGTTTGATAATTTCAATCTCGAACCTAATTGTTTCCTTGTTCTGAATGTTTTAGACGACTTTTCTAAGATGTCCCAATTATTATTATACTGCTCTTGTTAGACATTTTGACGGTCGTTTTCGAGTATAGAATCCAGAGGTTAGCAGTGAATATTTCGGAGACAGTAGGAAAGCGTAGTTCAGGTTAGCAGTAGATATCGCAGCAAAGTAGCAGAGCGTAGTTCTTCTTTCTGTCATGTTCGCCTGACAAATTGGCACTGGTCATTCGGGTAGGTAAACAAAAATGGCCGCCTTTATACACGACGAATACAATGTTCTGCAGCTTCTGATTGGCTAACCTTCTATTGGTAGATTATAAAGGGAGTTAAGTCATTTTGATTAACTCACTAGTTACATACCATATACACAAAAAACTGTAACAGCTCTAATGTAGATATTTGTAGTAAGTAAAGATTGTGCAGTTCGACCGAAAAATTATTTCCTGAAACAAAAGCGTATCATTATATAGAGTGAGAATCATGCATGGATAAAATCTAGTGATATTTTAAGCCAGAATTGGGCAAACTTTTCAGTACAAGATAAAAAAAAAATCACAATTTTATTGGGCCCCATAGTATATTGACTCTCGCACGCATACGGACACCTCCGGGAAGAAAACAAAATGGCGTTGCTTGGCGACTTCGTCTTTCAGATTTACTAATATTTGCATTATTTTGGCGGGCCGCATGCGGATCGCGAGCCGTAGTTTGCCCACCACTGTTTTAAGCTGAGATTTGGGTGCAACATCGACATCTCGTAGTCGTGAACATTCTTCTTCACTTCTATCTATTCAGGAGAAAGTCTGTCTTACACTAAGGGGGAATATTAGTAGATCTAAATAGGTCTGACTTGCCACCATTAGAGGAGAAAAACAATAGAGTTTTCTAAGGGTTTTTAGGTAATATTCCCGCTGTCTTGTTCAATCATATCTGTTTACTTTTGGTGGAGTACTAAATGAAAATAAACCTATCGGGAGATAGGAGATATTGTGGAACGTAGAAGGACTTAATTATATGTTATATTATATAAATATATATTACCTGGGGTGATAGCATCTTTTACGAGTCTCCGCTATGGGCAAACAGTAGAAGTCCAAAAACTAGAAATCAACAGTACATTTTTATAATGAAATGAACAACAAAGGATTTTTTATAACAAATTGACAATCAATGCAACACTAAAAAGTATAAAAATGCATTTTTATATATAAATTCTCCAACAATAGATTTTATAATCTACAAATTATGTATCGAAAAAAAACATCTTTATCCAGAAAGTATAAGAAAATTGTGGACAAAATATCTAGTTGAAAGCATAAATCCACATACAGATATGTATATTTCGGCATTAAATGACCCATAGAGTTTGACATGCCGCTAAACAAACTCTTTAACTAAATGAATAAACATAAATCTAATAATTTTTAGACTATTGAAAGAATTTACGCGTTTTCAGCATCCAAGTCTTTTGCAGAAGCTATAGGACTTCTTAAAACAAATGCCCAAGCAAATGATATTTGCGATAGTCTTAATAAAACTCCTGCCTCACGCGTTCTCTTAATCCTAGTTTGCGGCTTAGAATGCAGCTGACCCTGGGATACTAAATGTCCAAATGGGCATCAAACGAGGAAGCCCATGCGCATTTTAGCCTTTTTAGGAAGGTTATTTTCATTTAATTTTTTGGCACTGGACGTGGGAGTGAACGGGTATGATCGCGGCAACTTAAGTTCGAACATTACAACCGCTTGATCTGTTCTCAAACAGGGTCAGCAGATACAACCTGCTAGGTCCTTACGTTACTTTGCGCGAATCTGGCAACGTATGCGCCACTTGCGGCAGTTGTTACATTAATTCTTTAGTGAACATTCATTACATGATTTTTTTTTAGCCCTGTCTTACTTCGAAAGTCGCGGGAAGAGTCATTAAATTATATATAAAATTCTGTACCAACATTTTCAATGAGATTATCTTCAAGTCCCTTACGTAAAACCCTTGGGAAACGCATCAATGGACCTCTAATCCTCGACATCAGCTATTCGTTATCTAACACAGTAGGCTGGGTTTTATAGCTGAGAAGAAAAAGTCTAAATTTTCCATGGTGTAGTAGGCAAAGAGGCAACATACCACAATCCTTCGCAAGAAAACACGACAATTCAAAATTTATAAAGGAAAACAATTTATGGAGGTCCCTATTCGTTTATGTCATGAAAAACTGTAGCACTAAACAAAAACGATGTTGAATGCTGGATATACATTTCATATAATAGCGTTTTAAAGAGAAGACAGTGCAAGTAATTCCCCATTTCGCTAATAATCAAATATAGAAAAATATAGAAGTATATAGAAGAACATAAGTGAAAACGGATAATAGAAATGCAGCATATACAAATCAAATATGTAAAAATTATTGAAAGTGCACTGATTTCATAATTCTCCTATATAAACTGTAGAAAAAGATGTTATATGCAATAACATACGAAATCAGCAAAACAATAGTAGCTCAACACGAAGTGAAATAAATTAGATATCCAACAATAAATAAAAAAAGCTAAAATAAATATAAAAACAATCTCTGGCCTAAACATCAAATCAGCATCATTATTAACTTTTCCCAAATTCCCTCAGGTTTCCATCACACACGGATTTGTCTCTCATTGCAGGCTGAGTGAATTATCAATAAGGACGAAATGCGTAGATCCACTTTGTCATATGATGTCTAACTGTTAGCACCAATTTATTCTCTTCAAAAGCCGTATTAGGAGCTCTCAAGGAATAGCGCCCTATCGTTCATCCCCAAAAGCTACGATTATAAAAATCTTTTGCCATAACATTTCTCGTTTATCTGTATAAGCTTTGTCATAGTTGGGACAAGATTGTTTGTGATTTTCCATAAGCTGAGCCTTTTTCATAGAAAATGTGCCATGAAAATCGGAATCGTTCAGATACCGTTGCATTGTTGCTCATTGATTCCACTATTAACCTGGGAGCCTTGGAAAACCAAAGAGGTTACAACAGGATTCGCCTGGGTTTGCCGAAGTAGATGTCTACTTGCAATTAGTTTTCGCTGACGGCCACATCTTGATTGCGATGCTGTTATACCATCCTTCCATTTGTCGCACAATGTGGACATGCGCACCAAATCGTTCTGATAGCTTTTTATAGCCTACACCATCATTATAGGCTTCGACTATGCGATATTTTAAGCTTCACGAAATTCCTTTGAACTCGGCATATTGTTTTTTTTTAATTTTGTTTCTAACTGCAGCGATTTGCATACACAATGAGTTATATTGGTAGCCTGTAGTACATTTATACCCCGAAACTAAGGACTCGCATTCATGCCAAAAACTGAACTGACGTTTCTTAAGACAATAACTAATGGATGCAGTTTTACGTACTACCCATGACTAATAAGGACCTAAGAGGGACTTAATGGATGCAGTTTTACGTCTTGCCCATGAGTAATAAGGACCTAAGAGGGACTTAATAGATGCAGTTTTACGTCTTGCCCAGGACTAATAAGGACCTTATAAGTCAGTAGCAAATATGTCAGAAGTGAAAGCCCGTAATTTCAATTTCGTAATTGGTTTTGTAAATAAATCCGCCATATTATTTCCCGATTGAACGTATTCAATTTGTACTGTTTTCTTTTGTACCAAAAATATGCATATCACTCACATTGGGTTTGAAGTTCGTATAAGCTTCGTAAGGAGTCTTTTTAATGTTACTATTATAGCAACGGTTTCTTATATATACGGCTGTATTTAATGCATAAACCCACAGATTTTTGGGTAACTTAGATTCTATTAGCAAATATCTAGCCATATCGAAAAGCGTCCGCTAATTACGTTCAGCGACTCCGTTCTGGTGTGGAGAATAAGAACAAGTTTTCTCATGTGTAATGCCTTCATTTATTAGGAGGTTTTCGTAAGCATCAGAAGTAAATTCTCCACCATTATCTGTCCGAATTATTTTTACATTTCCATATGGGGAGATATCGGATAAATAGATTTTTGTAGCTTGCAGAGTATCAGATTTATTTTTCAGAAAATATATCATAATAAGTCCTGAATATTCGTCAACAAAGTTTAATATATATGAATAGGTGTCTATACCGATTGAGGAAATTGGACCAGCTAAGTCGCAATAAACTCTGAACAAGATATTTGTTTCTTTTGGGATCCGATCCCGATTTCTATATTTCGTCATTTTCCCTTTAATACACGTGTCACAATATTGTAAGCCCTTTGGAAATGTAATTTTCATTCCAGTGACGTGTTCTTGTAATCTTTTAACATCCGAATTATTACAGTGGCCTAATATTTTATGCCAAGTCCTTAAGTCGTGCTTGGCTGTCTTCGCAGACTTAATACTTTTCAAATAATACAAACGTCCATTTTGCTGTATATTAAATTCAGTACCGTCTGGATATATTAACTTTGAATTGTCTCGGTGAAAATTGACTTTAACGCCAGTTTTCACTGCAGATTGAACTGAAAAAATATTTTGTTTAAATTTAGGAATATATATAGCCTTTTTTAATAAACATTTATAAATATTTCCTTTACTATCTCGTAAATAAATACAGGCATCGCCTCTTTTTAAAACTAAATTATTAGTTCTGGTCCCGTCATCTAACTCGATAAAATGTGAGTCGGGGTCAAGACTAGTGTCAAAATTAATAAATTTTGTTTCATCTGTATTTACATGATTTGTCGCACCCGTATCGATTAGGTAAGAGTTATAACTACTGGCTACAGTACCCAATCCAAACGAAAGGGCATATGTTAGTCCATTCGAAGAAGTTTTTACATTTTTACAAAAATCATTCCGTGTATAAAATTGACATTTTGCACGGACATGGCCGACATTACCACAACGAAAACAAACGAGATTTCTTTTAGTATTGTTATTTCTGTTATAGTTCTTGTAATAATTGTTTTTAAGCCCCTTGTTCTTAATATCATAATTCCTAGTCTGATCGGTTTGAGGGACTGGTTTTCTGATTTTTTTAAATGACGTTCTCAGTTGCATTACGTTATTGCCTTGATTGTGGGGGGGTACACATTTTTTCAGTTTCTTCATTGCTACGTAACGCCATTTTAAACGCAGTGAAAGTTAATAGTTTATCTTTTTGAGTTATAACTGTCGTGAATGGTTTGATTGATGGTGGCAAACCCTTCAAGACCATGGCTATTAGCAGCCCATCCGAGATAGTCTCACCTGCAATTTTTAAGGCATTTGTGACATTCTCCGCTCGTATGATATAATCAGTTATAAATTCATTTTCTCGTCTCTTTAATGCGGTTTGTTCAGTATATAAAGCAATAATTTTAGGCTTACCTTTTGAAAAGTAGTGTTCATGTAAAATTTGTAGGGCTCGCCGTCCATTGTCTTTGGCCTCTCTCATTATTAAAGACAAACTCCGGTCATCCAGGAATTGTATTAATTCAGCGAGCACGGTTGCAATTTTTTCCATAAAATCATCATCCCCCTTCTGGTCGTCTTCGCAAAGGATGATGTCATGGAGTTTTTGTATTCTGAGGTAGCCTAAGAACTTCGTCCCCCACAATTCGTATCTCGATTCATTCCCGTCAAAATATAGTCGTGATCTGCTCTCATAACCAATGCTGTTCATGATGACAGTCGTCTTCGAGTATAGAATCCAGCGGTTAGCAGTGAATATTTCAAAGACAGTAAGAAAGCGTTGTTCAGTTTAGCAGTGGATATTTTGGTAAAAAGTAGCAGAGCGTAGTTCGTCCTTCTGTTTCTCTTCGCCTGATAAGCTGGACTGGACATTCGGGTAGAGTAGACAAAATGGCCGCCTTTATACACGACGGATTGAATGTTCTACGTCTTCTGATTCGTTAAACTTCTTTTGGTTGACTATAGAAGTGAGTCAAGTCATTTGGGCTAACTCACTAGTAGATACACACACACAAAACTGCAACATGTAGTATACATAGCTTACCAAAAAATGAATACTTGTCATTTTGATTTTTCCACGCGCGCCAAAATAATATTTGCAAAACAATTTAAAACAAAAATACAGAGTGTATATGTAAGGGTTCACTTAGTTTTTTACATCTTGATTTTTAATATATAATTAATATTTTTATTCCACCTTTATACGAAATTGATAGTGGTTGTAATTTGTTTTAATATATATATATATATATATATATATATATATATATATATATATATATATATATGAACTCGTGTATATCCACAGAAGAGAAGGTTTATTAGACCAGCTAAAGCCGCATGAGCAAAGAAGTAATCAACTTGTAATGTAAGTTTTGGCGCCAGGACCAAAACAGAATATCGGTCATATCTGGAGCTTAATTTGCAAGACATCTGATGGCTTGACCAGATGTTCAAAAGACCAGAAATATTTATTTCAACAGATGAAATCCTAAGATGGACATATCTTCAAACGACCATGGAAAACTAACAAAGGGCTGATGAGTCATATACGTGCACATATTTTTTTTGCTGTGATGGCTTCCTAATTAAAGAAAAAAAAATGCTTTTAAAAAACAACATCCGTTATTTAACTTTTATTTCGTTAATCTATTTTCAGCGTCGATAAAAAATAAGGTTTAATTAGAATGCATATCGACATCACTCGTGCCCAGCTGAGGACAGTGAAATGCGGAAATCATGAAGATTCCGGAGCGTTCTCCCATTCCCTTCCGTTTGATTATCTTTT
Organism: Acanthosepion pharaonis; assembly: GCA_903632075.3. Lineage (NCBI taxonomy): Eukaryota > Metazoa > Mollusca > Cephalopoda > Sepiida > Sepiidae > Acanthosepion > Acanthosepion pharaonis. The sequence continues at coordinate 64,329 of CAHIKZ030003735.1, forward strand.
ATCATTTTAGCAAGAACAATGCTTTCGAGTTGAAGGTTATGTAGGTCATTGTTTTGCAAATTTGGCAAATCTAGTTGAAAATAATAGGAAGCAATCACCTGCCATGTGGCTATTTAAGAATGTCTGACAGAATGAGGTTTAATTGATTTTTTTCCACGTATTTCAAGATTCCTGTGATCGTAACTTGCCAACGAAAATCTGAGAGAAGCAGCGAAGGAAAACATGACGATAACTTTAAAATCTATAGAATTTTAAGGCGGTTAATATATAGTTTCTTCTCAACAAAGCCATTTCTGCTAAAAACTCTAACACAACAATGTCTGCTTCAATGTATGAAGGATTATTTTTTTACCTGGTCGTCAAGGGCAGGGTTTGCATATGTGTTATAGTTTATTTAAGCTAACTATGTTATATATTTATTTAATATATATATATATATATATATATATATATATATATATATATATATATAGTTAATCAGTTAGTTAGTTAATTTTTGAAAAACTAGGTAATCCGTATGGGTAAAACTAAGGAGGATAAAATTCAGAGAGCTCAATGTAAATCCAGAGCAAATAATTTAAATAAAAACAGACCACTTTAAAGTTCCATGTAATAAATTATTTCACCACAGCCCATTTAAAAGGACTGCGGATCATCAGACTTTACTTCCAAACCTGAAAGTAAAGTCTGATGATGCGCAGTCCTGACGCGAACTGAAATAACGAATATACAAAATATAGTTGAATAATTTATTATTTTATTCGGGCAAGCTAGTTCGAGCATTCATGGGTCTATTACGTCAACCATCGCGGTCCTGCATCAAGTTTGTACATTCATTAGGGTGACACACTCTGTCATAACATAGCTGGTCCATGTAGGCGTTGCTGGATGACCAAGCCGTATTATTCCATGCTTAGGTGTCAGAGCAATAGATCACTTGCGATTCTTCTTTTGCTCGCCAACTGTTCTGGAAAGCACATACTGCATTCGCGTAAGATTGTAGAAATATCAGGGTTGGGTCCATAGAGCTGTGATTTAGTTGTATGTTTTCTCAAAGTGATGTCAAGTATAGCTCTCAGCATCTGAGCGTAGGTTCCATCAAGCTTAGACACACGGGTTTTCTTTAATATCTAAGCAGTAGCACCATACATCAAAACCGCGTCTATAGTGGCGCTAAAGTAGGTTCCTTTGATGTTGTCTGGTAGATCAGATTTCCAGACTACAATCACTTTTTACAAGGCCGCCTAGGCTTTAGCTATGCAAATTTTCACATCCTTTTCAGTAGAATTTATTTTGCTTCCGAGGTATGTAAAAGATTCGACGTTTTTTTATTGATTCACATGAGACTGATTTAATTGAGCAGGGCTGGTTGAAGGCTTAAGAATTCGGTTTTAGTGCCATTGCCATAGCGTCCAACATCGTTAGAAATATTTTCTAGTTCTGTAGGAGAGCCGAACCATTGATAATGATAGGTCAACCGCGTAGTCAATATCGTTCAACTTTTTTGCAGCATATCGATTTGAGATTCTTGATGATAAAGTAAAACCGAGATGATGATTATCAAACAAAGTTCTCCATAAACAGTGTTATATCGTACCTATGAAATATAATGGGTATGTTCCAATGCGTATAAATACAATAGAAGGTACTGCATGTGGTTGTCATTTGAATCCAATTCCAAGTATGCTGGTCAGGATTGCTGCCTCCGGGTAGAGAGGATTCCCAGCTGCCAAGACCCCGTTATTACGGGGTCTATGGTGAATTTTTGGCTGAATTTACGGGGTCGGATATCCCATAATAAAACTCGGTCTTGTGCCACATCCGACCACGTGGGGCGGTTAGTGAATATCGCCATTTGTATTCAATTCCAAGTGTGCTGATCAGACTCTCAGCCCCCGTGCAGAGAGGATCAGAGTCTCGTCTGGGAAGACGGGTAACCAACACCATTTTTAAGGAGTCTACAGGGTATTTTTGGCCGAGTCTACGGGCTCGGATACTCAACAATAAAACACGGCCTTGTGCCACACCCGACTGCGTGGGACGGTTAGTGAATATCGTCGTCTCGATTCA